>PVJA010005054.1:42912-81641 GCA_004027025.1 Myocastor coypus | reverse complement strand
GATATTATTTCTGCTCTGATGTCCTCTATACGTTTCTCCAGCCGTTTTTCCACTTCATGTATTTCTTTTTTTACTTCAGATGTTATCTCTGATTTCAGTTGCTCTATAAGTTTCTGCACTTGTGTGTCTGCCTCAGATGCTACCAATTCAGAGGTTTCATCTGTATGATTCCCATTTTCTTCCATGATAGTGTCTTTTGTATTTGGTTTGGGTGGGCACGGGCCCTGAGATTGCCTCCTACTCCTTGTTGTTATCATTTTGTATGGAAGTGACCTCTGCACTTTGTTGGCATTATGCTGTGTCTATGGGTGTTTGGTCTGGAGAGTCCAAGCTGGTTCCTCTACAGAGCTTCCTGACTCTGTGTTGTAGCTCTGGCTGCTAGCTTCTGTGAATCCTGGCGGATGTGGTCTGTAGGTGGAGGTGGAGCTTTGGGATTGCGTAGTTCTGGTAGGCTTGTGGACCAGATCGGTTGCCAGAGGAGATGTTTGATGGGTTCAGTGCTGGAGCTTGGGCTGGAGGGGTTCAAAAAAAAGGGGGGGGAGCGGGGGAGGGGAAGGCGGGCCAAGGATCCTGACCCAGGCGGGGCCTGGCTAGCACTGGGTAGGGGCTGGAACAGGAAGTTAGTCGCAGGAATGCAGAGGTGAGGTAGAGGTGCGTGGGCAGCTTACCCGTGGCGGGCGCGCGGGTTCTGCTACCAGGTGCAATTTGGGCCCCTGTCCTGATTTTCTTTTTCTTTTAAAAACTTAGTGTGTATCTGTCCTACTGTGTCTTGAGTGGTAATAAACATATTTAGTAGAATGGATAGGTTTTCTTATTATTGCGCCTACAAATAAACACTAGGTACTTGACACTTCTCTTTTTTCTTTTTATTGCTTTTCTTGGATGATGAACCCTGGTTTATTTACTTTTCTATTATATTTACAAGAGTTTTGCATTTGCAGTTTTCACAAAAATATTAAACTGTTTTTGCATGATAATTTTTTGGAAAACACATTTATTTTAATATTTTATTTTTTGGAAAGATATGCCATTACAACAGATTCTATGTATGATGTTTCACTGCTATATTATAATTCAGTTATTTTTCTTGGTTTCTTTGTTTGGGTTTTTTCCCTCTTGAAATATTTTTCTATTTTTTACCTTTATTTTCTCTACAATGCTTTTGAATAAGTGTGCAATGAATTCCAAGTAATCCATTGTTACTTTTATTCTCTGAAGTCAGTCTTTGCTTCTGCTAGTATTCTTATAAGGAACAAAGATAGAACAGTGGTAAAAGAAATGTATCTTTAGCAGAGAAGTTACTGCCAAGTGAATATTCTTAAATTCAAGATATATATTTACAAATTACCCTGAATTTTACTTAAAAAGTATTAAGTTAGGTGTCAGGGAGATAGCTCAGTGGCAGGAGCACCTGTCTGGCAAGTGCAAGATCCTGAGTTTGATTCCTGGTACCAAAAGAAAAATAGTGTTAGGATCATTCATGTTTTCCTTTTTATTCAGAATTAACTTATAAATTGTATATGCAGGCATATACATAGTCTTTAAAAAGTTGTAGATTTTCTGTAATAAATTCACAAAATTATATCCCCTTTAGTATTTTCATTACTTCCCTTAGTTATAAATAGTGGTAGCCATCAGAGAAATGCTTTAAGAGGAAAGAAAAAAATCAAGCTGACAAAATTATTGATAAAAGTTCTTCCCAGGAAGCTTTCTAAGGTGAAAAATATATCCATAATTAATTAAGAACTTATCAATTATGAACTCACCTTGAAATAGTTTTTAAGTGTTCTTATTCAGCATATAGTTATATTGATAAAATAGTATATGAGAAATAATTGTGTTAAAAGTAAAAGAATTTTGTGGTACAATTCTATATTCTAAATAGGTAAAGGAGATCACATCAAGCATCTAGGTCCTGTGGTTCACTAAATTATACATAATGATTTATTGAGTCGTGATTTTGCTCATGAGTAAAAATTTTGCCATATCATTGTTTACTTTTCACTGTGCTTCTACCGCTTCGAGGCAGCAGTTACCTCTATGAGAAGGCGGGATTCTCTCCCTGATAGATTTATCAACAGCAGAGGTCCTTCCTCTTGAGTCATATTTTCTGGAATCCAGCTTTTATTTTTCTTTTCAACTGAACCAAGATAGCTCATGGAATTACAATCGTCTGCAGATTAAAATAAATGGAATGCTGTTAATATGAGACTATGATTAATTCATTAGATGTGTTATTTATTATGTACCGCACTGTTCAGAGCAATGTAAACATCTTTTCCTCTGCCTATGTATATTTTTCCAGAGATAAAACAAATATCTAATCATTAAAATTGGTAGAGCAAGTAGATAATTTATAAGAGTGCATTGATTATCAGTTCCAAGAATGAAAACAACTGACTGGAGAAAGTGGCCTACAGCTGCACATTTAGGGAGAAAGCCTTGTGGACTGGAAGAGTGGCACTATTCCACATAATTAGAATCTGTGAGGGCAAGCAGTTCATTTCTAAAAATGACTCTGGATTTAGAGAAAGCTCAAAGGCATGGTACACTTCTTTACAAAAATCTTATAAATTGTAAATGTTCTCATCACAGTTTGAGATTCATTCTCGTTAGGAGTTGTGAGTTTTAACTAGGCCTTGCCACAGCAAAGTTTGTGACCATTCTGCCAACTCAGTGTATAACATATATGCATAATAGATCAAGACTGGACTATTTCCTCAGGCAACAGAAGTGATAGGAATCTAAATTTCATTGTTAAATCAACTATGTTATTGCTTCATATTTGTAGCTATACTTTCTTTGCATGCATTCAGTATGTCCAAATTAGTGACCATCCATAAAGATAAAGGTTTAGGTAAAACAAACAAGATATGGTGATTTATCCTATTACATCATGGTGTGCATTAAAAAATATTGTTCAGTTTAAAGCAAATGTAAGTTATTTGTTAAATGAAAATATATTGGAAATCATGTTTCTGATTATCACTCCAAGTATCAATACAATTGTGTTGACTGTGACATTCTAATATGCCCTCAGATTATTAATAAAAGAAAATGTTCACAGTATGTTATATTTAGCTATTATCATTTCAGTAATTTTGTATCACCAAATTTATCCTGTTCATATAGCTAATATTAATACATCCTTATATTTTTAATCTAAACAAAGAAACCAGTTAATGGGTGTAGTGGTACATGGCATTAATCCTAGCTATTAGGAGAATGAGGCAGGTGGTTCACCTGTAGTTCAAGGTCTGCTTATGCTTCATAGGCAGGTTGAAGACCAACCTGCACTACATAGGAAGACTAAAAAACAAAAAAAGTCTCTGTCTCTCTCTGTCTCTCTGTCTCTGTCTGTCTGTCTGTCTCTTTCTCCCTTCCTTTCTTTCTTTCTTTCTTTCTTTCTTTCTTTCTTTCTTTCTTTCTTTCTTTCTTTCTTTCTTTCTTTCTTTCTTTCTTTCTTTCTTTCTTTCTTTCCATACCAAAGATTGAATTTAGGACCTTGCACTTGCCAGATAGGTGCTTATGCAGCTGAGTTATTTCTCAGCCCTGTAAGTATCTTTACAGCTTCATATTCATATAAGATACTTTTCAAATTCAAATGTACATTTTTCAGAGTTTAAAATGGTTGGGATTTTATTTTTTTGATATTTTGGTATGTGACCATCTAGATTTTTTTATTTTTATGTTTTTCTTTAATAAGAAATAATAATATGACAGTTTCAAAACATGTACATCCCCAATAATTGATACAATGCATATTGTTGTCCTCATAGTAATTATTGAGAGCATACAATGTGGACATGATATTTTTTCTAATCATTATTGATACAAAAATTTCTTCTCATTGCATTAAGAGAAAGTAGTTATATATATAGTCCAATATTCCATAACAATAGTGGGTTATTGGCAGAAGTGGCAATGTTGGAAGCTGTTGATTTAAGCATTTTACAGCTCAGCATACTAATATAGCTTTACTTTTTATTTTTATTAATTTTATTACTTTTAATAAGAAATAATGTGACAGTTTCAAAGCACATTAGTAGTACAATCCAAATATTTGGTACAATGCATATTGTTGTCCTCCAAGTAGTTATACAGAGCACATGGTATAGACATGGTAAATTTTCTAATCATTATTGGTACAAAAAATTTCTTCTCATTGAGCTAAGGGAAAGTAGTTCTATACATAATTCAATGTTCCTTAAGCATTGTGGGTTATTGGCAAAACTGGCAATGTTGGTGGTGTTGATTTAAGCCTTTTAGAGCTCAGCATGCCAATCTAGTATTACATTTTATGCCTCGTGGTTAAACTTTTCTGCTGGGTGGTTAAGGGCAAGTCAAAGCAAGACCTTTATAACAAAATATGTAACTTTTGTTTCTCTGAAGGTCAGTCAGATCCCCTCAGGATTTACTTTGAAACCATGTATAGTACTTTGTAGAACTATTGTCAACACAGGATGAATTAGATAATGGTCCTAAGAACCTCCAAAACGTTTATCACACTCAGGATAGCAATGTGTAACACTAAAATTATGCTTGGATTGCCTGTCATTCTGATCTTTTAGATGTGTGCTGCTTCTAATGTAATTTCAGTTACTGCTATACTCTTTCAAGTAAATGGTTGGTTTACAAGAAAACAGAGCAGGGTATTAAATGAGAGTAAGAGACTAGGAAAAATACCATATGATTGACAGGCTACAATTATGTATATGCTTACATTTCTAAATTTCTATGTAAAAATGTGTAACTGCATTTATCACATTTTACAGAGATTTATTAGAATATCAATGATTGATAGATAATACCAATTCCAAGTGAAGTCTAAGACATTTGATACTCAGAAAGACAGTGATGTTAAACTCAAGTAGCAATATTATACAGTAATAATATCACTAAGCTTTTCTTCTGGAGGGTTAAGAATATAAGTTTACAGACCAAAAATTAGAGAAAAAGAAGAGCTACAAGGATAGCCAATATTTTGGCCCTAGCCCTTCAATGTCAGTGAGGACTCAGGGCATAAGAGAACCTGTGCTATAACATCCTATAACTCAGTGATTTCCCAAATTTTCTCTTCCAGGAGATTATGGGGCTACAGAGGGAAGGGATTAGAGATGTATAGTGTGCCTAAGGAGAGTTATCTAGAGATAAAACATTGTCTCAGGCTTTCACAGAGAGCAAACTGGTCAAGCAATGGCTGTTTTGCTTGAGAACAGTTCTACAATATATCTTTACTTTTTAATCCTCATGGTTATACTTTTCTGCTGGGTGGTTAAGGGCAAGTAAAAGCAAGACCTGTATAACAAAACAAGTAACTTTTGTATTTCCCAAGGTCAGTCAAATCCCATTAGAATTTACCTTGAAACCATGTATAGTGCTTTGTAGAACTGTTGTTAGTGTTAACCATCTGGGTGAGTCACAGCCATTGCTTGATCAGTTTGCTCTCCGTGAAAGCCTGAGAACCAATATTGTGAAGACGGCCATAGTTCTTAAATTGTTATACAGATTTAATGCAATCCTTATCAAAACACCATCACCATACCTCACAGACCTGGAGAAATCATTCCTAAAATTTATTTGGAACCAGAAAAGACCTAGAATAGCAAAGACAATCCTGGGCAGCAAAGATAAGGCAAGAGGCTTTTCAATTCCTAACCTAAAATTATTTACAAAGCCACAGTGATAAGATCAGCATGATACTGAAAAAAAAATAGACCCAAGGATCAGTGGAATAGACTAGAAGATACAGAAGCAAATACACACCCACTCAACCACCTTTTCTTTGACAAAGTAGCCAAACATGTTTACTGGAAGAAAAATAGCCTTTAACAAATGGTGCTCCAAAAACTGCCTCTTTATGTGTGGAAAATTAAAACTTGACCCAGATCTATCATCAGGCACTAAACTTAACTCAAAATGGATTAAAAATCTGGGCCGGGGAGATAGCTCCATGGCACAAGTGCCTGAATGGCAAGGGCAAGGTTGTGAGTTTAAACCCCAGTCCTAAAAAAAAAAAGGATTAAAAATCTAAATATTGAAAGACAAACATTAAATCAGTGGTTCTCAACCTTTTTAACGCCGTGACCCTGCAATAGTTTGTCATGTTGCGGTGACCCCAAACCAAAAAATAATTTTGGTGGCTACTTCAAAACTACAGTTTCGCTAGTTATTATTCGGAATGGCTTTAGGCGACCCCTGCGTTTAGATATTTTGACCCCCGCTGGGGTCATGACCCACAGATTGAGAACCGCTGCATTAAATCTTCCAGAAGAGAACGTGGGAGGAAATCTTGAAGATATTGGGGTAGGCAAGCAGTTCATGGAGAAAAATCAAAATACATGTTTAACACTTGAAAGAATCAACAAGTGGGACCTCTTCTGGCTGAGAAGTTTTTGCACATCAAAAGACATTACCAGGGTCCGTGGTATAGCTCAATGGATTAACCACTTGCTTAGGGAAGCACAAGGGCTAAGGTTTGGTTCCTGGCCTCGCCTGCCATGCTGGCCCAGCTCTCAAATAGGCTGAGCTGGCGATGGAGTCTGGGCACGGTGTCACGTGCCTGTAATGCCAGCACTTGGGAGGTACAAGCAGGAGGAGGATCACTGTGAGTCGGTAGTGAGATCTTGTCCAAAAAAAAAAAGACATTATCAACAGAGTAAAAAGATAACCCACAAATTAAAAAAAAAATAACTAATAAGTAATTAATAAGTCTTCAGACAAAGGTCTTCTATCTAGAATTTATAAAGAGATTTTATTATTTCACTTGAATTAATCTTAATTTTTATGGACTTAAAATTATTGATTCTGTAGCTATCATTAACCAAAGCACACCTGAAATCAAGTCTACAGCTCATACTGATCCTAAAGTTGCTGTGATGAAGCACCTGTTTCTGAGCTTATACACCCTGATACAGTTTCTGGCAGCATGGCACTAATTGTAGGCTGTTTGTCATGATGTGCCAAGCGTGCTGATGAATATCAAAAGAATAAATAGGACTATATGAAATTTTGAAAATAATTACCTACTTGTAGTAAAACTTTTACTTTATAGAAAATTAGGAATAGTATGACATAATTGCTTTTTCTTATACGTAGATCTTCCTTGTTCCAAGGATTTCTACCAATAGCCTTTTCAAAGGAAAATCTGAGTAAACAAAGCTAAAAAAAATACTAATCAAACAAGAAGAAAATTCATTTTTTCATCTTTTCTTTTGAAGCAAAGGTATATTGATAGGCTTTTAATGCATTGTATCAGTTATTGTGGCTGTCATACTAACATGTTTTGAAACTGTCTCTATGTTCTTATTAAATGTAATAAAAAATAAAGCCAAAACAAATTTGTCACACTTATTTCTACCTGTGATTAGAATGTTGACTAAACGATATAAATAAAAAAATACTTCTGAGGAATTTCTATGTATTTCCTTAATTCTTTTTTTCCTCTTTTATATTCAATTAAATATGTAGTGCTGAATTTAAATGGTGGGGAAACTAAGGTGAGTATAATAGACAGTGCCCTGGTAAAATTTTATAATCACTTATAAAAGAGAAGCACATTAAGAAACTCTACCAATGGTCTAAGTGGCATGGTGGAGCAGAGCACTGAGATTGTAAATGCCACCTTTGTGGCTGAGTTGTATGTGGGAGCCGTGGAGGAGGTGATGATGATCACATGCTATATTTTGAGATAGAACAAGTAGATTTTGACAGTCAGTATTTCAGATATGAAACAAAGATGGAAATCTGGATAACTGGATGTTCTAAGAGGAAGCAAGTGAGAAAAAAATGAAATCGCCATTAGATGAATGAGAGAAAATATTTCTTCTCTTTACCAGCCAGCTGCTGCTGCTGTAAACTAGTAGAATTCATTAGGCTTTGCCAGAAAACAAGTTTTGAGAAAACTATGGAAGGAACATAAAGAAAAGTCAGGGGAAATTTCCATGCTTTGGCATGTAAGTTGCTTTGGCAATTTTTACCTTTCTGTTTCCATGAGCATTTCTTCAGTGTCTGGACCATTGCTGCACAGTCATAAAATTGATTATAAAATAATATAAACTTAATAAGAATCACCATGGACTTTTGTTTATAATGTGTTGCTTCTAGTCTCTCTACATAGATTTTTAAAACCTACCAACTTATGCATGCAACATTAGTTTGAGCTACTTTATAATCTTTTGCAACAGTGTAGCAAGCTATGCCACTGCAATCAAATCAGCTTCATCCATATTTTTATCTGTGAATCAGTCTGTGTAGCCCTTTTAAAATGATTAATTTTATATTTTTTCAGCAAAGCACTTATAATAATTGCATTTTCATAACATGCTATATTTAAAATATCTTCAACCATATTAATGAATGATATTTTTATAGTTGTTTCTTTTCCTGTGGCTAGGGTGCTGTAACACATGCAGAAGGATAGACTGATTATGGAGTGTATCCATACCGATATGGGCAGGCTTAAAGGAAATACAGCATGGGTAATAAAGATTGCCGACTTCTGAGGATCTGAATGTTTTTGTCCCCATTATTTTTATATCGAAGCTTTAACCACCGCTGTGATATGTACAGATGAAGATTGAAGAGTGATTAGCTTTAGATGAACTCATAAGAATATGGCCTCTGTGATGAGATTAGTATCCTTATAACAATAGGAACAGAGAAGCGTCTACCTGGATGCCCACCCATGTGGGTCCATGTCTGCAAGCTAGGTACAGACCATCACTAGTCACTGTAACTGCTAAGTTCCTTGATAATGGATTTTCACTGTCCAGAATTTCAGGAACTAAGTGTGGGTCGTTTAAACAATCATAATACGGTATTTGCTACAGCAGTCTAAGCTGATGAAGCCAGAAGCTAGGCTCACAAGATTGAAGTTTCTGTTAATAACCCAAAGTAAGACAAAGGAGTGGTTTTATGGATATCTGGGGATATAAATGTTTAGAGATAGAAAATATTGAAACTGTGGCTGTCTCTGTAAGACCAGATTTTTCCAAAGAAATAGGAGACCTTGAGGCCTTGTCTGGTGGTACATACCTGTAATCATCGTAATTAATAGGTGAAGGAAGAGGATTAAGACTTTGAAGAGGCCATTCTAGGCTACTAAGTAGAAAAGTCAATCGTTCTTTAAAGAAAACTTAAATAAAGTAAGCTTAATTCACTTGAGTTATACTTACTTATCTTGTTTATATTTTCCATTTGCCAAACACAAGGGTACTGTAGGAAGATCTAGTTACTCAAGTCACTGAGTTTCTAGGAGGACTCAGCCAGCTGCAGAGAGCTGAAGAGCAGATATGAAAGAGTATTTAGAAAATACTCAGTCAATACAAAGTATAATTTATACCAGGGGATTGTTTTATATTGAGAGTGACAAAGATATTAAACATTTTGAGCTAATAACCATCTTTGTTCTACGAAGTGGATACATTTTGTAACTTTTCTTAAGTTGTATGTGTTTTAAAATTTTGTCTTTCAAAATCTTTTCACGCGTGTAGAAAAGTTACAAAATAATATTATAGAGTTCATCCATGTATCTTTTAATCAGATTGACCAATTGTTCATCTTTTGCTTCATTTACTGTTTAATATGTAGTCTGTCTCATTTTTCCTAATATACTTTATAACATTATTTTATTTTCATGGCATTATCAGCATGGAAGAGGACTGTAGGCTCCTTGACTACAGAAATTCTTTCCTTTGGAAATTGCCAAACAATGGATAAGGAGGAATTCTGGCCAGGGAATGGTAGCTTCTGCTGCAGAATCAACACAGCCTTTATAATTGTCTATTACAGAGCTTGGAATATCCCATATCGAATTCTGACCCAGAACTAAGTTGTCCAATAATATGTCAGAAATTATAATTCTATGCATTTTAGCTTTATATCTAGAAGTTCATCTCTGTTTTAGTCTTAATTCTAAAAATGAATGTATGGAATGGTCACCATGTTAATGTTCTGTTACTGTGACAAAATACCCCAGAAAACCAATTTACAACAGGAAAGATTTATTTTGGTCCATTGTTTCAGAGGTAAAAATTGAAATTCTTTTTCCTCTTGAATGTATTTCATGTTTTTTTTTTTTTTTTTTTTTTTTTTTTTTTTTTTTTTTTTTTTTTTTTTTTTTTTTTTTTTTTTTTTTTTTTTTTTTTTTTTTTGCCTGAAGACCCTCAGGAATTTATATTTACAGATTTGCTGGATATTTGCCAGTTTATTTTTCTTAGTCTATTGAAATGGTGTGGAACTTTGATATCTAGAATCACATCTTAGAATAAAGTCTTATTTTATTTTGGACACTTTTAAATTATTTTTTATACTGCCAGGTGTGGTGGTGCACTCCTGTAATCCCAGCACCTAGGAGGTTGAGTCAGGAGGATCAGTGCGAGTTCGAGATCATCCTGGGCTACAAAAAGTGAGCTCAAGGCCAACCTAAACCGCATAGTGAGACCCTGTCTCAAAAATAAAAAAAAAATTTTTTTGTATATTTTCCAATATTTACTTTTCTTCCTTTGTTTTATTTTTTAAGAACTCAGTTATACTTGTCTTGGTCATATTTAGCTGTGCTTCAGTGCAAATGCTGTGTTCTTATTATCTTAAGTACCTTCTAAAATAAAATTTGTATAGTTTTACTCCTTTTACACAATTAATTTTTTTAAATTTTACCTGATTCTATTTTCCCTTTAAAATAATTGCTTTCCCTATCAGATTTAATATGTATTCTTTATTGTGATTTGTTTCACACAGCCATTTAAATGGCCTGCCTTTCTGTTTATCCTTATTGAATATTTCCTTTTGGACTTATAATTTGAAGTAGTTTTTCATGACCCTAAACAATGTGTATACAACATTTCCATTAAATTTGCAATATTGTGAGTGTGTGCAGCCTCATTTATTTGTTTTGTTTTCAGCTTTACTTTTTAAGGAGAGAGTTTCCTTCAGCAGACAAATCACAATATTTTATGTGATATTTGATATTATTTTATCTATCTATCTATCTATCTATCTGTCTGTCTGTCTGTCTGTCTGTCTGTCTATCTATCTATCTATCTATCTATCTATCTATCTCTATCTATCTATCATCTATCTATCTTTTTTTTTTTTTTTGAGTCAGGGTCTTTCTACACAGCTCAAACTCATAGTGACCCTGCTGTCTCAGCTTCCACAGTGCTGGGATTGCTGGCATAAACCACTGTGCACACTTTTGAGGCAACATGGCGTGCCCAAGGTTCTGGGATTGGTGTGGTATGCAGTACTATGGATCAAACTCAGGTCCTTGCATTGCCAGGCAGGCACTTCTGCTGCTGAGGTATATCCTGAGCCCCTTGTTTGCTATTTGACATTCATGTGATTTGCTACCTTTTAGTATTATCTGTTTTGGAAGTTTCTTTGTGTAAGAATACTATTATGTAACTTTTACTCATTCTATTTAGGTTTTTAAGAGATTGGTGGTGATAATGGTGATTAGAAGAAGAAAAAGTTGATATATTTTGTCCCTCTTTTTTTTTGAGGGGGACTGCAGGAGTGGGTATCAGGAATCCAATTCAAGACCTTACTCTTGCTGGCAGGCTGTGCACTATTGAGGTAAATCCCTGCCTCATATGTCGATCTATTTTTCTGAAGAAGATATATTTCTTTATGTTCCTAATCTTCCTTATTTCAGAATCTTGATATTAATTACATTTCCTTGGGGACACAATATTCCACAAGAGGTGTCATCATGGAAGCTGCCAACCAGGAAGCCCATTCTGGGCATTTACAGACACAAATAGACCCTTGTGCATTATTCTCTCTTTAAAAAAGGATGTTAATCCGTTAAGTGGAGGCTGCTAACTTGTCCCCAAATACTTGCTCCCTTCATTCATCTGTTTTCAGAGTAGGAAAAATTTCCCTTTCTACCTTTGTTCTTAAATGGGTCCACATGTTCCACAAGGGCTGCTGGCTTCTCCAGGGTCCACCAGCAACATTGCTCTCTTCTTCCCTGCCAATACCAGTGGCACACAGGCATTGGGTCTGCTGCTGGTTTATCTTCATTCTTTACATTTTGGAGTTCATGAGGGGGGGTATCCTGTCAACCAAATATGCTGCTGATATTATTCAAGGGCTTTTGTTTACTATTTTATGAAAAGTGAAAACACACCCCAACAAATCCAAAATAAAGAAAATTCAAAATTCCCAAATACACACTAGTTGTCACAGTTCTCCCAGAATCTGACTTTATAAAATATACATATTACTGATGAAAATGAAGTTTTTAAGGCAGATAATATTTTCTTAATGCCCTTCCTTGTCCTTATATCTGCCCATAATGTGGATAAATGAGACACAAAAGAATAATGCAGGATAATAAGGAATAAGGAACCAAGCCTACATTTTAACAAATAATCCAAACCTACAAGGCCAGACAAATGGAAAAATGAATCTCAAATCGTACCAGCCACCAGGGACAACACCTAGATGCAGCATACAATCTGGACCAAGTGAAATAGAGGAGCTCCCCAGAGACACATGAAGCAAACACCAATCAATCAAGCGGTGGGTATTACTAGAATTAAAATCAGTGCAGATTATGCTAACATTCGTATAAGTTAAGAAAATGGTGGCCATGAGTGTGATGTGTAAAACAATGGCTACTCCAGTTTTAGTAATTAACATAAAACCCAATGGAGTACACCTATTGAGATACAGAATTCTCCAAATGTTTGGAAGTATCAAATTCAATATATGTGCCAAACACAGTGACACATATATGCTTTCCCAGCTACATGAAAGCTGAGGCAGAAAAATTACATTTCCAGGTTGAGACCTCATCTTGTCTTTTAATCTGTATTTCTTAGATATGAGAAAGTATATGATATTTAAGTATATATTTAAGTATATGTGTCTGATTCATTTCACTTGGGCTCAAGGCATATCCATTTTCCTACATATTGCTCAAGTTTATCCTCCTTATGATAGAAAAATACTCTATTTTATATGGCATTTTTATTTACTCATCTGTTAGTGGACATATAGGCTGCTTTGAAAATTTACCTAGTATGAATAATACCTCTGTATAGGTGGGAATGCATGTATTACAGTAACATGATGCCTATGTAGATACATAGAAAAGAAATAGCTGAGTAAAATGAAATTTGTAGCTTCACATTTGGAGGAATCTGCATACTGATTTCCATAGTGGTTGTACTAATTTATATTCCCACCATAGAGGAAGAAGGTTTAATCTTTTTTTTACTGCATCCTAGTTTGAATCTGTTATTACTTGATTTGTTAAAGAAAGCCATTCTTTCTGAAGTGAGATGGAATCTGTTTGTTGTTTTAATTTGCTTTTCTCATGGCCAACGATGCCAAATGCTTATTGGCCATTTGTACTTCTTCTTAGAAGTGTGTATTAGTTTCCAAAGACTATATTTTGATTGACTCTTTTAGTTGGGGATTTTTTTTAGTTCTTTATATCTTATAGATATTGAGCTTTTGAGACACAGATGGTGAAGTTATTTTCCCATTCTGTAGGTTGTCTCTTTATTCTGTTGTCTCATTGCTTTGCTGTGCAGATGCTGGCCAACTTAATATTATCTTTTGTTGATTCTTGGTGTTATTTCTTGAGTAAGTGGTTTTCTATTCAGAACATCCTGGCTTAGACCTCCATCTTTAAAGATTTCAACTACTTTGTCTTCCACTGCATTGTTTTTATTTTAATATTTAGATATTTGATTTTTGTTTAGTACATGGTAAGAGATATCAGTCTATGTTCAATATTTGGCTTGTGGCCAATATTGTGTGTTTAAGATATCTAGTATTTACACTTATGATGGTTATTTGGTACATGTATAAGGTACATTTTGAATACATTTATTTCCCACTTTGCTTCCTTCAGTTTTTTTTGGTCCCTTCCAAATTACAAAAGATCTATCTTCCTAGGTACTTCTTTCAGTCTTCCATTTTGGTCTATATTTGTGTTGTCCTTGATTCAAATGAGAGATGCTATAGTATATTTAAGCTTATATGTCTAATTTATTTCACTTAGTATTTTATTTTGTGGGTGTATTTATTTTCCTACAGATATCTCAAATTTATTTACAGCAGTTTGAATTACTGTAGTATTGTGACCAGATACATATAGGAATATAGGAACCTCCTTAATTCCTATATGTATGTATATATATATACATACATATATATATATATATATATATATATATATATACATACATACATACATATAGTCTTTTTGACACATGGTCTCAGTATTCAGTTCAGACTGACCTTGAGCCCAGGCTGCTGGTCTCAAACTCACACTGATCCTCCTGCCTCAGCCTTCCATGTGCTGGGATTACAGGTGTGTGCCACCATACCCTGCTAAGAATAGCTAAATATTTGTGAAACAATGATTCTCATAAATCTTGTAGGATTTGTTATTGCAAATAATTAAAATCAGCTGTTCTTCTTGTACTCATGCATAGCCATGTTTTAATGTAAGAACTCTGCGTGACATTTCTATTCATGTCTATGATGAGAAATATATTTTGATGCTATTAGAAAGCATCAAAACGGTTACAGCTTTTTCTCTTTTCTACCGTACACTTAAGACCTGTCTCAAAAACTTTCACTCTTGCAAGGGTCAGCCTGATAGCTCAGTGGACCAAAGCTTCTGCTTAGGCAAAGCGCAGTAGCCAGGGTTGGATCCCATTGTGCTGTGCCTGCCCTGTCCATGGGGTGCACTGAAAGGGAGATTGAGACTGAGGATGGTGGCATGCACCTGTAATCTCAGCACTTGGAAGGCTGAAAATAGGAGAATCATTAGAGCCTGATCTAAGTAGTGTATGATGGGAAACCTCTTTTGATGCAGTTAAAAAGCCTCAAAATAACAGCTTTTTCTCCTTTTTGCCATACACTTAACACCTGTAGACCCTGTCCTAATACAAAAAACATAAAACAAAAAACTTTCACTCTTGACTGTTATTAGTTTCCCAGCTTTCATATCTATACTTTCTTGTTTAATAAGTACTTTTATACAGTGTGTCACAAAAAGATTGGAAAATGCTTTCCTAAATCATTGGCCTTCGTTGCTTACTCCTACGTAATAGAGCACTAAAGCAACCCATCTATGTTTGCTTGAAAAAGCTCGAACTGGAGGTGAGGTTGTGACTTCAGGTATAAAATCCAGCTGAATACTGAAATTTCAGCTAGTTTATTGGAAAACTGTTTGTTGGTTATTAAGAAGCAAAAATAAGTAAATGAAGTTAGAAAAATATTCCTTCTGGGAATGTAGAAGAGTGTGATAATTTCCCACCAAGGTAAAATATGCAAACATATAATACTTTCGGATACAGCGAGATTTGTTTCTGTGATTATCATCTGTGATTTTTGGATCTCTGTGGAACACCTTAACCATTTCACTGTGTTCAGGAGGTTAATTAAAAAAATGATAACACGGCAATTTTTGCCTCATTTTGCTGACATTTTTGGGTTAAACTGCTATTGCTTTTGTAACAATGAGGGCTGTGAGTATACATCATTTGCGTTAAATGGAAAACATAAAACACTCTGGTTTCCTAATGAAGTGCAATTGTTATTTAATATAAAAAGCACTTGTGTGTTTGTTTGAATTGCAACTTAAACTAACTACTTTATTCCTGAAGCATGATTTTAACAAATAAAACAGACAGAGAAACTATGCATATTTTATTGAGTGTTTGACACAAATTTTCCTTGAAAAATATATGAAGTCATTCACTGCAAAGAAGTTTATAATGCTACTTATTACAATGATAACATTTAAATTTTCAAGTAAAAATTAGAAATTTAGAAAACTCCTACCCTTTACTGTTAGCCTGATAGATTTATAACACTTAAAACCTTTTCTGAGAAAAGTAAAAAAAATGATGATTCAATTTTAAAATATTATACACAGAATTAACATTTAAAATGTTTCATAGATCATAAAAATTAATTTCCAAATAAGTGTTTCATGATATACAATGTGCATAGGTTTAAAAATATTTAAAATGCAAGTTAAGCAAATGAAAATATTTAATACATAGGAAATATTCACCATTATGGCTTTAGGTTCTACTTTACTAGTGATAACCTTTATGAAACTATCACTGAGTTTATTTATTTATTTATTTTTTGTCTTTTTGAGACAGGGTCTCACTATGCAGTTAAGGCTGGCCTTGAGCTCACTTTTGTAGCCCAGGCTGGTCTCAAACTCACATCGATCCTCTTGCCTCGGCCTCCCGAGTGCTGGGATTACAGGCGTGTGCCACCATGCCCGGCAACTGAGTTTAAATGTAGTATCAAAACCAGACTATTTTTCGTTATCTGAAAAAGCTGTAAATGTTATTCTATTTTTTCAACTGAATGTAAATATGAGGCAAAGTGACACTGCCACCAGAAAGACAGATCCCAGTAATAGGAAAGAGCAGTCCTTTACTCCTTGTCCTTGGTTCTTTGTACTTTGATGAAATTATTCATTGTAGACACACTGGTGTCCATGCAAGGCGTATTGGTCAAATTTGCTATAAAAAGGATATAAGGAGAGTTACACCTTCAAGAGTGGACAGTATGTTTTTATGCAGACAAGAGTTATGCTGTAACTGTTATATAATAATGATAATTATGATGGCTATTGACATTTTACTTGAAGCCCAATGGGAATTGTAAAATGTCTTCTTATCTTTTTCAGATGGTTAGTTTTTCCTCAGGGGCTTTAATGATGTTAAGAAACTTGAGGGAACTGCTCATATCTATTTGCCTAACAACAGGACCAAAGCAACATAATGCAACAGATTTGACTCAAAAGCTAATACGAGAAGGCACTGATCTTGATGAATGCTGATACCTTAAAAGCCTTTTTTTATATTTTAAAAATTCATCCTTCTGACTAATTTTTCAAAATACAATTAACTTAAATTAAAATGTTTTGGGGCTGGTGAGATAGGTCAGCAGTCTAAAGCGCCTGCCTAGGCAAGCTTAGGCAAATGCAAGGACCATGATTGGGTCCTCGGTACCACTAGCTGCACCAGCCTCACCCTGAAGGCAGTCTGAGCCATCCATAAATAATGTATAAATGAATAAATAAAGTTTTAAAAAATACATTAAAATGTTTTATACACATGTTACTATATATTAGCTTTTTTATTTTACATTACAATAATTTTTCAAATGTGTAATTTTAATTTTAAAACAGTAATCTTTAAAGAAGTAGATGATTCTAAGACCAAAATTTTGCTGCACTACCTTTTGAAAATATTCAGTTATATAGTTTCATTGATGTAAGCTATCTTAAAAGTAAATGGTAGCTAAATAAGCTAGTCAGAGGGAAAAGTCTCCACTTGGCTATTTCATCATTACGTGAGGTCATCCTATTGGGCTGGTTGCTATATTAAATTCAAAGGATGCCAAATTAAAGAGATCTATTTTGCTTGCTTGTGCACTGGAGAATCCCTCAAGTGTAAAATAATGCTAGGCCTAGGCTTGAGTGATGGTCATGTGCTCACTGAGAAGATTAATTTTTATTTGGCGCTGTCTGGAATGTAGGGACTAGCATGTTGGAAAGTGCTCTACACTGAGCTTGACCCCTAATGCTAGTCAAGCTTTGTACAGTCACAATTTTGTTTGCTTTTCCTATAACCAAGATTTATTCTGTCTTCATCATTTTGTAGACATAGGAAACTTGGCTCAACATCTTTTAGTAACGTGAAAATCTCATAGAAAGAGTTGGAAAGATGACTACTTATTCTCACCCCTGTTAGGGAGGAGGCTAGTTATCCCCAACAGTAATTACAAAGAAAACTAACACTAGTTGGGAGAAAGGCTAGCTATTCCCACCACTGTAGTCCCTTTGTGCTACTTCTTCCTTATGTATTGTATATGGTGAATATTCTAGTATAATTTCTGTCTTTTCTTTTTGAACTAGCAAATGTTTTTATTATATGAGAATGCAGTATTTCATAGAGTAGGCATTATTAAACTTTTATTTGCTGTTACACAGAAAGGCAAAAATGTAGAAATTAAAGGGAATAGCACCAAATCATATTACTTGAGCTAAAATCTCAGCTTTGCTATATTACCTAATAATAGTTACCTAACTATTTCTATGGTTAAGTTATATCAAGTACAATAATAGAGAAAGTAAGGCATTGATGTCAGGGTTATGTGTTAATGTTTATAAAACACTTGGAGTAGTGGTTGACACAGCCTGTTTCATTATTGTTTCAAGATAATTTCCTTTCTAAATTAGTGCAATCATTATGACAAATCTCTATATCTTTGAGGAATACATAATATATTACAACATGGGAATGATTTGTAGCTAGTTCTACCATTACAAGAAGAGTTGCACATGTGTAGAGAGATCAAGATGTGTAGAGCTAAACATCAAGATAGCTGGCTATGAAGAAATGCAAGGTGGCAGAAGTATTGGCTACTGGTGCAAAATTTATAGATGTTACATTATATTGTGTAAGAGCTTTTATAAGAGGAGACTATCATAGGGTCTACAGGCAATATAATATTTTTGGATAAGAATGAAAACAAATCTTTTAATTCTGACAGAAAGGCTTTATAAAGACATTATGCAAATAGTTTTTCTTAATTGAAATTTTTGGTTTTACAATTAACATAATTGATAAAAGAACATTTTAAAAATAATAACTTTTTAACTAATATAAAATTTGTAATTATGATGATTACTATTGACATAAAATTTATGTAAAATTGTAATGCTGTCCTCAGTTATGAAATAATGTTGAGTATAAAGAGGATTGCATGTTGTTCTTTGTTAATATCTTATGGTTTTTTGGTAATAAATATTTTGAAATTGCTTATACTTGGGGAAAATTTACTCAGATTATTTACATTCCTTTTGCTGTGTGCAAACATTTAGTCAATACAGTTGATGCTATCTCTATATCTTATATTCACAGTGCTATGGGAAAGCAGATGGAGTGAGCCAGCCTTTATTTAAGGAACTTGGCTCATTTCATTACACAGTATATTTCATGAAAATCAGTGGGAGCTTACCCTGAAGTACTGCTCTCCTCACTGACTGGTGAAGATAAGGAGGAGGAACAAGAGGCAAAGGACAAGGAGGAGGCAATTGCAATAGTATCATTATTATCAAAGTATTTAAGGAATTCATTTTTATTTTTATTATTTTTAAAAAGAGATAACATTGAGACAGTTTCAAAACACATTAGCAGGACAGCCAAAATAATTCATACAATGTATGTTTTCTTCATAGTAACTATTCAGCGTACAAGATGCAGACATGATAACTTATCTAAACACTATTGGTACAAATATTTCATCTCATTGAGCTAAGAGAAAGTAGTTGTATACATAGAGCAATATTCCATAATAGTAGTGGGTTATTGGCAGAACTGAAAGTATCGAAAGCTGTTCGCTTCAGCCTTTTACAGCTCAGCATGCTAATCTAGCTTTACTTTATATGCCTCATGGTTAAACTTTTCTGCTGGGTAGTTAAGGGCAAGTTAAAGCAAGACCTGTATAACAAAACATGAAACTTTTGTATCTCCCAGGGTCAGTCAGTTACCCCCAGGATTTACCCTGAAATGATGTACAGTGTTTTCTAGAACTTCTGTCAGTGTCAGCCCTCTGGATGAGTCATGGCCCTTATTTGACCACTTCGCTCTCTGTAAAAACCTGAGAAAATGTTTTCTCTCTAGGTGACTCTCCTTAGGCATACTATACATCATTGATCCCTTTCTGTGGCCCCATAATCTCCTTGAACAGAAAACTTGAGATACCTCTGAGTTATAGGATGTTACAGTACAGGTTCTCTAATGTCCTGAGTCCTTACAAGGAGCTAGGCCCAAAATATTGGCTATCCTTATAGCCCTTCTTTTTCTCTAATTTTTGATCTGCAAATGTAGGTTCTTAGCCCTCCAGAAGAGAAGATTATTGATACTATTACTCTATAACATATGTACCTTAGCTTATCACTGTCTTTCTAAATATTAAATGCCTTAGACTTAACATGGAACTGCTATTTCCCATTAATCACTGATATTCTAATAATGCCCGATAGAATGTGATTGAAAAAAAAAAAACTATTACACATTTTTACACAGAAATTTAGAAATCTAAGCATATATAAAATTGTAGGAGGTCAATCGTATGGCATTTTTCCTTGTCTCATTTTCTCTTTAAATACACTTTTTTGTTTTCTTTTAAAACATTTACTTGAGAGAGAGTATAGCAATAATCGAAATTATATAAGAAGCAGCACACATCTAGAAGACCAGAATGACAAGCATTCCAAGCATGGTTTTAGTCTTGCCATGTTGCTATCTGAGTGTCAAAAACTTGTTGGAGAATCTTAGGATCATTGTCTAATTCATCCTGTATACATACCTGCATGGTTTTTCCCCTGACAAGTTTTTTTAACTTTTCTGTTTGCTGTTTCTTCACTGTTTAATCCTTATGTTCTTGATTTCCTTTCAACTGTGTTATGCCTTTCCTTTTTTATTTCTTCTTTTGTGTTCTTAAATTAGGCAGACTGCACAATATTTATACATGTGAGTTTAATTTATTGCACTTATGAGTATATCTTCAAGATATATCCACTTGCATATGAAGTCTTCTAGTTTCTCATTCTTTTTAGCTGAATGATATTTCATTGTATAAAAACACCACTTTTTTTTTTTTCAGCCATTCTTCAGATGATGAGCATTTTGGTTGTTTCCATGATTTGGGTATCACAAATTGTGCTTCCACGAACATAGGTGGACAAACATCACTATGATATGATGTGTTCAGTTCTTCTGTGAAAATTCCCAATAGAGGGACAGCTGGATTGAATGGGATTTCCAGTTCTAATTTTATAAGGATCTCTGCATTGATTTCCATAATGATTAAACCCATCTGCATTTCCAGCAGCAGTGGATAAAGGTTCCTTTTTCCCAACAGTCTCTCTAATATTTGTTGTTGGTTGATTTATTTATTTATTTTTAATGAGCAGAACATACTTATTGAGGAAAACAAAGCTCCTGTCCAAGAGAGGGACAGGAGGGGGATCCCAAGTGGATGGTCACAGGAAGCTGTCTCTTCCACCTACTTTTAAAGAAAAAAAACATACGGTGAGGTGAGCCTAAGGTCATGAAGAAGACATGGGAACTCACTTAGGTGGGTATGAGGTGGGACAAAACTATAGTCAACCAATGAGATTACAAGCATCATTGCTAAGGTAAAATTGATTAACTTCGACATCTGATAGGAAGGCAAGTCACATAGCAAGCAGGCAAGAATACCACCTATTGGACTTGGGCTCGTAACTCTTTCCAGGCTCTTTCAAGGTGATTGATGCCTATTTAGTTTATCAATCCCTGATGCCCACCCTTAAGGAAATATGTAGTTGCTTTTGTTTATTCTTGTCTTGAGCTCTGGCCCATTGCAGAGAAGTGTCAGTCTCTAGTTTTAAAGTCACCTTGTCTTCTACAGTGTTCTTGAGGGCCTGGCCCTACCTAACTGCCTATAATATTTCTATCTAATTCAGCTGCATACAATATTCCCTTCTCTGAAGATGTAACCCGAACTACCATGAGGGATCCATGGACGATGACCTCTCTGGATTCTTCAGGCTGAAAGGGGTTGTGGTTGTGAATTGGAAGTCAGGGATACTCTCCAGAGGTTCTACCTAAAGGCCCTTGTTATGGTTTATGTCTAGTTGTCCCCCCAAAGCCTCATGTAGTCATTGGGCGGAGACTTCTAGAATTTGAGACTTGATACATGATCCCTGGGATTATGGGCTTTAGTACTGATGGGATTATGGGTGGAAGTACTTCTGGGATTATGGGTGTAGCCTAAGGCGGAGGCTAAGGCGGAGAGCCTGAATGTAATATAAAGAGAGACAGAGAGACAGATTCAGGCTGTTGCTGTTGCTCTGCTGCCGTGTTTGGTTGGCTATCTCTGCCGCCATTTTGTTGCTGTTCCGCTGCCATGAACTGGATGCTCTCTGCTCTGTTCCACTCAGCCTTGGGCCAGCTGAATATGGACTGAAACTTCCACAAACTGTGAGCTAAATAAACCTTTCCTTCCTTCATTTTGAGTGTTGGATATTTGTCCCAGCAACTAGTAAAAAGTAACTAAGACAGCCCTCAATAGACACCAGGCATTTTTATCTTGGGTAGATAGAATTGCTTTACATTTGGAGAAGACAAAGCCCAAGAAACATACACAGGCCAAGCAGGTGAACTGAGTGTTCTTGGGGTTTCCTGGCTCATTAAAAGGGAAGCTATTCTTCATATTCCTTGGGCAGGGCAATCCCTCAAAGATGTTTCCTATATCAGCCTAATCCTATGTCAGGAATCCACTATTGGGGAAGTTTCCCTCAACATTAATTATCTGTGGAATAAGTAAAATTTATCTGAGTTCAAGGTAAACTCAAACAGAAAAAGAGAAATAGAAGACCATGTTCTGTGTAAATCTCTACCTCATTTCCGGTTGCTAATTGGCACTCATGTATCCTTCCTTGGACTTTTCACTTGTGTTTTCCTTCTGTACCCTTTCTGTGTTTAAAACTACCACAAGAGTGGCATTTAACACTATTTTCTTGTGGGAGAAGCAGTTATTATTTTCGCCTTCCATATTCTGTCTTCTGTTTCAGGGTGGGCTCTGTGGAAAAATTACCTTTTTGTGTGACATTAATCACTACCCTGTAGGCCCTTACCAAATAATCCTTGCCCTGCCTATCACTTTCACTCTTGTAGTGTGATAAGAGCAGGACTTCAATTTCAGTGTTTGTAACAAGATGATAGTAGAAAAATGGGATATGATGAAAACAGCATTATCAGTTCTTTAGATACTCCTACACAGATCTCAGGGCATGTCCTGAAATACTTCCCACTGGTTTCTCCCACTCATATTGTCCTCCTTTATTGCACACTGCAATGGTTTGTACTCTGTTCTTCAGAGTAACTTATTAGAGGTTTGAATGCTGCCAGAGATCCAGATGCCATTTGGTCTGTAGGTAACCCATTTCCAAATGACCACTGCTTTATCTTATTCTGCTTTGATAATATATGTGGTGCTTAATAGTATGGAGTAGCCTCAAGCTGTAATGGACACTTGTGGTCAAACCACAATGAAAGAGTGCTTCAGCCTTGGGCTTTGTTAGTCTCCAGGCTCTAATTCAAGCTATTTCCTGGTCATAGAAACACAATTTCTTCTAACATTTCATGAACATTAAATATGTATTCTAAAATAGAATTATTGGGCCAGGGCTGTGTCCACAGATCCTCAAACACTGAGCATGCCATGCTGGCCACTGAAACCAGGCATGGTGGCACACTTCTGTAATTGCAGCACTGGGGAGGCAGAGACAGGAGTATCAATATGAATATGAGCTGTATAGCAAGACCCTGCACCAAATAAATAAATAAATAAATAAATAAATAAATAAAATATTAAAAGTTTAAAATATCAGTGTTGGTAGTACCTAGCTTTCTGGTTAAAATGTACATATCAGTTCACCAGTACTTGAACAAATGGAATTATTAGTTACATAACTTTTAGTACTTATCTGTATATAGAGGTGAGCAAGTGAAAACAGAGGGACTTTGTCATAATTTACATGATTACTTTTGAATAAAAATATTATGTAAACATATGTAAACATTATGTAAACATCTTATATAGGCTCAAACTGAGTAAAATAATACAACAACATCCTAAAACAGAGCTACAACTGTGATCAAATTTGACTTGGTGGTATGTATCTTCAAAGAAAGATTGAAAGAATTCCTCTATATTATGTGCCAGAGGAATTGAGGTTTATGTATATTATTAAAAGCCTCCTTATTTATAAGCTTTGATCAATAATTTTGTCATTGAATCTATTCAACTTTTTTGTAGCTCTCTTTGTTATTTTACTGAATTTGTTGAACATAAATGGACAAAAATTCCTTAGTGCTTATGCTTTAGTGAAATGCTTTCATTGTGGACATGCTTTCCATGCAGCTTCATTTTAATGAATATTATGAAATATGGCTAATAATTTCTTCCCACAAAGGAGCATATGATAAATGTAAGACAGATGTAAGGTCTTTTTAAAGAGGAATAGTAACCTTCCTGGGGAGAAATTTCTTTTGAGTGGGAATTTCAAAGATAGGAAAGACATCTTCCAATTTTCCATGGCTATTTATGTTAGAGACTCATCTTTTTTTTTTCATCTTTAATAATAAAGTAGATCACTGCTAATGAAGTAGAACCTTTGGGTCCCCACACAAGACAACCCCATCCTCACCTAACACTTCCATAATGGGACAGGAATGAACAGGAGGTTATTTTAGTCTCTATGTAAGTAGAAAAACTACACAAGTGAATGTCTGGGAGTTGGGGTGACAGTGACAGGCTGCAGCGTTCCCTGAAGATGGCCAGTGTTGGGAGTCGTGGAGAGTATTCAATGTCATGAGGACTGCCTCAAATTAGGACTGAAGTGCGTTGTGTTGGAAGTGTCCATCTGGGAGGAGTGAAGGGCAGGTTGCTGCATTTGAAAAACCTGCGTGACAAAGAGAGTGTAGAATATTCAAGTACTATGTGGAGTACTAAAACATACATTTTATATTTTCTCTGGATGAGAGATTTAGTTTTAGTGATAAATATTAATTACAGTGTGTGTATTTCAAGCAGTAATAATTTGAAAGTGAATTTTAACTGTAAATGTCATTTCTACTGTGACAGGTTAAAATTTGACAAAATCAGATTTATTAAGTTTCTTGAACTTGCTTTCCTGGCAATTTTCTCTACGTTAGACTAAGAATGAGTTTATTATTAGAAATTTCTCATTGAACTGATAGTATGATTCTTGAATTGTATAGTTTTTGTGACATATATTGTATCTCAATTTTTAAAACTCAGTTTAATATATTTCTAGTATGAAAAGGACTCTGTAAAACTAAATTGTGATCTATGGAACAATATTCTAACTGTGAAGACAGTGCTTTAAATTTTATAAATTAATTTTAAGTTGGGTACAGTGTAATGTCTAAATTATTTAAGTGTGCTTATGGATGTATTTTATATCCTGAAACTTCTTCATATGATGGTAATGCCTTCGTTTGGCTCTATCACAGATGCTGAAAAACCCAATATTAAAACAAATCCACCTTTTATATCAACTATAAGGCTGGTATTCATTTTAGGTAAAATAAGAAGCTCACCATTACTACTCAAGTAAGATTTCAAGAAATCCTTTACATATTACTAAAATTTCTTTTTTCAGTCTAACTCTATCTCAACATAAATTAGTAATTAGTAACATTGTATATGGTACTAACTAGTAATCCTTTGATATTTGAGTAATTTAATATGATCACCAGTTTTGAATATTCTTACCAAATTTCTTGTTAAGGTGAAATTTCTCTTTTTTTAAACTTTCTGAATGGAGTGTGACATTTTATTTACTTTGATGCATTTTCAATATTTTGCTGGGGAGATAGCTCAGTAGAATAAGTGGTTGCCTGGGAAGCATAAGGGCCTGAGTTCAATCCCTGGTTCCACAAAAAAACAAGCAAACAAACAAACAAACAAACAACAACAACAACAAAAAAAACGAAAAAGAAAGAAAGAAAGCAAAGCAAAGTGAAAAGAAAAGAAAAGAAAAAAGAAAAAAGAAAAAAATTAGTTATTGCTCTTGTACTTGTTCTAGCAAAAAATTTTATGATAAAATACCGGGGAACCCATTTGTCACCCGAAAGGAACAACATTTGTATGGAACCCATTTGTATACAACTGATCTATAGTTTTATTCAGTTGTCTTAGTTCCCTTTTGTCACCTTGATTGGCAGGAAATTGAAATATTTATTAGGACTCATTCTCAAACAATACAATACACTAAGTGGGAAAAAAGTATAAATTTATTAAATTTCTGTTAAGAAAATATATTTATTTTCTGGTCTAAATTTGAAATAGTAACTTAAAATTATGGATTGGAACTAATTTCATTCCTGATTCAAGCACAGTACTATTATGTTTTAGTGCAAACTGTATGACTGTCATGAAATGACTTGTTCATGAAAACCTTTGTTGTTTTCAGGTGCATGTTAGCTAAAAATAGAACCAAAACCCATCCAGATAAGAGTTCTTATTAAAAATATATTGAAGCAAGATGGTGAGAAAAAGTCAGTGTTCTCTAAAAATAAAAGACAGCATTCAGAATCTCAGAACCTCGTGTGTGATTTTTAAATCTATCTTTTAATTGAAACACCTGTCATCATTTCAACACATTGTTCATGCAATGGCACATCAGTAAGGATGATATGTGATAACATATTTTAAACTTTAGACTTCAATGAGTCTATTTCCCATATGTTTTTGTTAAGTTTTTTTGGTACAAGGTCTTATGCACACCTCAGACTCATAGTGATCCTCCTGTTTCAGCCTCTCCAGCACTGGGATTATAGGCATGTGCCAACATTCTTGGTAGCCTGCCCTGTGTGCACAGGGGTGAGGCTGGTACTACATATAGTGCCAGAGACCAAACCCTGGTCCCTGTGCATGCCTAAGCAGGCTCTTAGTGGAAAAATGCTAGACTATGGCAGTTGCCCATTTTTGTTGCACATTTGAGTGAGCTATAGTGTGAAACTAATAGTGGCTTTTTTCTACAGTGATTATCTATCAATTTATCTATATCTCAAAGATAGAGAAGCCTGTTTATATAATTGTTCTTAACTACATATATGAATAATAAATATACATATATATAATCATCAATATTCTGAATATTTATCTGCATAAGTTTTGGGGTGTATGTATCTTTCATTCAGATCACTGATTTTATTTTCATGAAGTAAATGTAACTTCTGTCCATAAGGTTTACCATTTCTTATTTTGAATATACTTAATACAGGATCTACAGGATCTTATTACACAGGTCAGACTCATAGTGATCCTTTTGTTTTTCGCCTCCCAGGTGCTGGGATTATAGCCTATTCCACCATGCCCTGTCTCAGTCACCATTTCAGTGCACCCTGGGGGCCAGACCACCATGGCACACTGGTGATCTAATCCTGGTCCCTGTATCTGCCTATACTGGCACTTTAATCCGCTGAGCTATCTGATCAGCCCCATAAAATTTACTTTTGAATCTCTTTTCATGATATATTCAAGCATAGGTTAACTTTTAGAAAAACCAGTGATTCAGTTATAATTTAAGACCTAAATAATATTGATATTATATGGTATGTCAAGTTGTAGTTTTAAATTTTATAAAAACATCATACAAGGTTCCAACAGACAGACACTTTAAAAAGTAACATATATCCTAAAGAAAATAAAACAAATTTATACATGACTATAAAAAACTTTCTGATTGAAGAGAAGATAGCAAATGTAGCTTGTGAAAGGATTTGTTTCACTGCATTTTTAAAGGTCAGAAAAATATAGAAGTTTTTTCTTTTCTTAACACTCATACCTTTGTAGTTGATATGTTTCTGAAATACTGTTAACAAGAGATTAACAAGTGCAGAAGGAGCAGTGCAAAAATGCACATCATGCCCCTCACATGGATAAAGAAACTCAGTGTTGTAGGTTCATTATTAGCAAAGTTTCTATTGCCATAGAAATACCAGAGGCAATTAATTTTAAAGAGGAAATATTTATTCAACTCATAGCTATGAAAGTTTCAGTATGACCAGGAGACGCTCTTACTTTTGCAGCTGTGGCAAGGCAGAATATCATAGTGTGAAAGCCATGGAGCACACTGCTAAGCTCAGCGTGGACAGGGCAAGGAGGAGCACGAGAGCAAAAGACTGGGGTCCTGCAGTCCCCTTCAAAGGCACGACATTAGTGTTTCAGGTAGTGCTCACTAGAGAAACAGATTTTATACAAAATATATATTTGCTAGATTGTCTTACACTGGCTGCAAAGAGTCCGGTGTGGAAGAGGACAAAATGGTTGTCGGTGTGCCAGAGATCTGAAAGATCCAGAAGGAGGCTTTGGCGCTCACTGCTCACCACACTGTCCTGTGCAAGTCAACGTGAGGATGCCAGAGGACCTGTGATGTAAGGCTGAAAGGTTCTCCCTTGAGGCTGAAGAATCTGTCCTGGAAGCCAGAAGGCAACATCCAAGGTGAAGAGACAGGCACTTCTCTGAAGAAAGATAAGTGAGGTCTCTTTCTCTTTTTCCTTTTGTTCCTTTCGGGTGACAGGCTGCTGTAGCTGGGTCTTCTGTCTTCAGCAAATGCCCTCAGCCACATTCATGTACACTGTTCCCATTTATTTGGGTGTTTCTTACTCAAACCTACACAACCTACTTAACCATCACATCCTGTGACATCATCAGCCCCCCACCTATTAAAGATTCGCCTGCCTCCTAGTAAAGCTACACTGCATTCTGTAAGCTAAAAGCATTGGCCTTTGGCAAGCATTGTGGACTCAAACTATAACAGGAGTCTTTCTTAAATATTAATTTTAAAAAGTGATTAATCTTAAAGAATGGAAACATGAAGGCAAGAGTAAGTCTAGTCTTAAAAGGGGGAAAAAAAAAAGAAAGAAAAAATGTAAGAACCCCCCTAAAAAACTAGGGAAGAAATCTCAGGTCACAAATTTCTCTGCTTCTACTGTTGTATCGGTGAGCTGATAAGAAGGTGCAGTATCTGAAGTGGAGAGGAGAAGATATATGCTCTGCTTTAGGCACAGGAGGGAAGTCAGAGAACCCTGCGTGCATTCAACAGTTTTGTTTTTCTTACTTTTTAAGTGAGGATTTATTTTTATTGCTTGTTTTCAAGGATGAATACAAATTGGACATATGGAAAAGAAGTCATCTTCTCAGGATATATGAGAATCAGTGGTGCTGTGCAGATTTATACTACTCTGTTATTTTTGTGTCTAGTTTTGCACCTGAGGCCTCCTGCATTCTTAAGCTTTTTGAAGTGGCTGGATCTAGATTTGTGATTGATTCTTGGTCCATAGCTAGAATTAAGGCTGTGCATGCTGCACCCATCCTCAGGTGGGTAGTCTGCTTATATCATACAGGACAGAAAGAAGCATCTCTCTCTCTCCCTTGGTTGTTGCCATTATTTTCTTCTGCCACCATGAACTGTAGCCCCTTTGTCAGGTGCCAGCTTTCCTGGGAGCCAGCTGGTTATGGACTGAAACCTTTATAAACAGTGCACTAAATAAACCCTTCCTCTATTAATTTTTGGCTTTAGGTATTTTGTATCAGCAATCAGAAAAGTAAGATAATTCAGAAACTTTTATGTTTCAAAAGGGAAAATAATTTTAACAAAGTTATACATACTATATTTTAGCTCTTCATAAATTTGAATTACATTTGTTTCTTAATAAAAGACTAAATGTAAAGGCTTTTTAATTTTTTTTAAAAATAGGTTTATTGCATCATATTTTATATCTAGAATATAAGCATTTGAGTACATAAATTAATTTTCAGTCTGATTTGTGTGTGTGTGGGGGGGGGGACCGGGGTTCAAACTCATGACCTTGTACTTGCCAGGAAGGCACTTGTGCTATGGAGCTATCTCCCCAGCCCCCAGTCTGATTTTTTAGAGTTTAAAAATATGTTGCATCTTACCTGATGACACAAGTAGAATTTATAGTACTTATTTAACTTTTACAAGGATCTATATGTCTTGTGCTGGAGTTTTTCAACTTTAGCACTCAGAAATCAATCTTGGACTTTTCTCAAGTTTATTTTACTTTAATGAGTGTATGATTTTTGTGTCACATTCCATTATACATTTATTGGAGTAATCCTATACTGTTAATTTGTTTATTGTAAGTTTTATTCTGTCAGTAAATAGTCAAAAAGGATTTATTCTTTTAAAATATTAGTATGTTAATTTTACTAATAGTCTTCAGATGTATTTGCTCATTTATACCCTAAAATAGTTGGGAAAAATGATGTAAGATTATTTTTAAAAATTTTGTTAACTTTAGAATTGTTGTCAGTATACATTTATGCAGTTTTTTTTTTCCCCTGTCATTCCTTAATATCATTAGAATGGAGACAAATAGTGACTTTTTCTCAGACCTCAATACTAGAATAGGCTATCAGTGAAATAGTATAACTTCCCATGGAATGGAAGTGTGAAGTTTACAAATATTTGTGCTTTTCTCTCTCTTTTTTTTCAAAATAAAACAATTATAAATCCTGACTTCTGTGTTTGTGTGTTATTGTAAAGCCTTTTTATAGAAAGGCTTTTAGCTTATATGATATTTATATTTCTGTAAATTGCATGATAATGCTTTTTAAAAGAAGTAGATAATAACCACATAATTCTAACAAATACAATATGAAATGTATGACTATAATGATGAAAATGTACAAGCAAAAGTGACCACAGGCTGTGTCTCAGTATAATTCTTTATAGTAGCCTTCTATCTCTAACTGATTTCTTAGAGGTAATCAAGACCTTAGTCTTTTTTGTTTTGCTTTAGTTTTTTTGTTTTGTTTTTTCTTTAGTAGGTATCAAGAAAAACCTGTTTCGTGCTTCAATTTTAAAACACCAAAACAGTATTTTTTGCTAATTACTCCTATTATAAATATTTGTTATATCTTTATGTCATATATATAGATATACATTTAGTGAGGTACCAGGAATCAAACTTAGAACCTTACGCTTGCTAGGCAGGCACTTGTGCTATGAAACTATACCCTCAACACTGGATATATTTTTTATAGGTTTTCTAGAAAAATATTCTATATACTGATAATCATTTCTAGATATAATTAAAATTAATATAATAGTGCTTGTTCTGAAATGTAATATCATATAATTTATGAAATCATTTCATAGGTATCCATCCTGTTCTTCAATACCAATTTGCATTTGATTGCTCTATTTTTTTTTAAAGCTACTCTGGGAGATGAATTGTTCCAGAGTCTGATGCAATTAGATTCAGCCTCTATGGTAGGGGTAGATTAAGGATCTGGTCTTAGGTTTGCTCTGGAGGGCTATTCTTGGCTATAGATTTTATTAGTATTTTTATGGCAAATTTATAGTTGGTTCTGGATTAAGCCTGATGAAGTCATGTAGCTACTGGCCTTCTTTTCCTCTCACTTCAAAAATCTCCAAAGTTACTGACAGTATCTTTGGGCTTCATTTTCTCCACACTTATTCCAATCAAGTCCCTTTCAGAAGAAGTTTGAAGTTCTCTGTTTTAAAGCCTGGTTTGTCCCTACAAAAAGGACTGACGCTGCTGACTTATATGAAGTACACTTGCCTTAGTTACTTTTCTCTCATTGCTGAGACAAATACCCAGCATCCCAAATTAAGGAAGAAAAGGTTTATTTACCTCACAGTTTGTGGAAGTTTGAGTCCATCCTCAGCTGGCTCCAAGGCAGGGCAGCCTGTGGCATAGGGCAACAGTTCAAGGCAGCAGAAGGCAACAAAAGCAACAATTGCACATGGAGGAGGAAGAGCAAGCCTCTTTTCCTCTCTTACGTTATAAGCTGACTACCCATCCTGGAGTGGGCATAGCCCACACCAACCCATCACCTGCTTCTTGCACATGCCCACGATGTTTCCAGTGTGATGACCTAGGGCACTGATGACTCAGCTAAACTGCTAAACTTCTCAAGTTGCCATAATATATGAACCACTATAAGGACATCTGCATTTTGGGATGGTAATAATACAGTATAAACTGAACACTATGTATATAAAAATTATATGATCTTATGTCATTTTATAGCCTAAGAAATGTGTTTGAATCTTATTTAATGTTAAACTTCCTATTTGTATTACTGAGATGAAGACAAAGGACATGTTTATTACATATGTAAAAGACTATAAATTTGGAAAGCATAAAGGCATTGTTCCCACACTGAAATGGGACTAGAATTGAGGAAAACAGCTGGTCAGCTGCATTTTCAAGAGAGCTATGTACCTCTTGACTAGGAATGCCTGTTTTAATTGCTGTGTGCACCTGGAGAGGAGCTTCTGTTTGCACGCAACTGTGGAAAGTCAAATATATTTCAGAAATACATTGAAAACCTGAAGAAAAATATTGAATCAACACAGATAATTGTATTAAACATTACAAAATATGCTAACAAAAATGATGTGTTATTATGTTATCCTTTTTATAGTAGCTACTTTTTCCTTGATAAGTCACAACCTACAGTTTAAAAAAGAAGAGGTTTACAGTATTTGAGGTCATTGTCTGTAGAGATTTCCATACATAATCGGCCATCTCCAAAGCAAGATGGCTTGACACAGACACATGGCACAGGGAAGTTGCTTATGGTCCAGCATACTGGAAGCCCTGTGTGTCAAGGACGATCCCAGAAGGGAGATGCACAGTCTGTCTCACTTTCTCAATGTTCACACCTCTTGCAATCCAGTGCCACTATTAACAGCAAGACAACTATCTCACCTCCATAAGCCAGAGAGCCCCATCTCTAATTCCTTGGTGCTTTAGGGGAACATATAGTTATAAACCATAACAGCATACCTCATATATGTTATCATTATACATATAACCTTGATAGTGATGAAAAATTAGAACTGAATATTTTTTATCAAAATGTCAGTTTTAGTGTGTTATATCAGAGGATTATATTTTCTAAAATACATATCTTTTATGGCCAGCCAAATAGCTCAGTGGATTAAAGTGCCTGCAAGCAGGCAATTGAGACTGGGTGTGGTGATAGGCATCTGTAATCCCAGCTCTTGGAAAGCTGTAAGCAGGTAGATCACTACAAGTCCGATCTAGTGGTGAGACCCTGAATACCCTGTAGAGGCTTCCCTAAATCTCAAATCAAATCAAATCACATCACATCAAATCAATCATATCTTTATCTATAATTTTATTCAGATTTTTTCATTTCTTTTAGAATGACATACATAATTAAACTGAGGGTTTTTCCTTGTTTTGAGACAATTTAAAGATACTGATGTGTCAGACACTAAATAGATAGTCTATCTTTTACAAGACTAAATGACCAGGGAGAGGCCCTATCACTGATAGGTAAATGGGTTATTTAGATTACATAACTACTTCAAACTAATCAGATATTTAATTGTACCTTAAGAGTGTATTATGAAAAGGCATATAAGGAGAAACCCCATCTGGCAAACTTGTTACTACATGCTAAATATAGTGAATTTTGCTGCCAGTCGAAGAATTTCATGCTTCATGTCTGCAAAAAATGCTATAATTCTGTTGTGAATGGTTGTCCAAATGGTTTCCAGTTGGTGCATTTGACAGTCCTTGTTCCAGCTGCTCAGGTTTGGGAGGCCTCCTATGAAACGTTAAAAAATCCCAGTCAAGTTATCAGTAGTCATTTTTTGACAGATCTCTTCTATATTGATTTGAATTTCTGTCTTTACTGCTAATTTTGTTTTGAAATAAGAATTAAAATTAAAAAATTCTGAGGCAAATATTTGATTTTTGAATTAATTAGTAATCCCTGTCAATTTGTGAAGGTGTTTCTGTAAACAACATAAACATGATATGCAGAGCGCGTGCTTTAGATGTGGATGTTTTGGAGTTTATTAGCAGCTATCCAACTTGAAATGCGTGTTCCATGTAGTCTATATCTCTTTTAGTGCTGAAAATGTCTTTCAGATTAACTTAATTAACTGAAAACTGTCACTGGTGGACTGGCACTGAAACCACATACTTAGAAATATGCAGTTAGTTTTCCTTGACTCAGAAGCAGCTTTAAGCAGACCTAAGAATGACACTGGGGTCCAGTTAACAGCATCAGGGCTAACAGAAATTTCCAGCTGCAGAGACACATCTTTCACTCCATAATCAATAGGATCAGTGGTAACTGAAGTCAGATCAGGTGAACAGCCACCTGATACTCACTGAGAGAAGTATATCAAGTGTGCTTGTGAGGTAAGAGGCACGAAGCCTTCCTGCAGGGAATAGTGCGAGCGCAGGCAGCTGAAGGTGCTTCTCTGCCTTAAAGAACTTCACGTAGAGAAAAATGACTCAGATTTCTCTGCCATGCCCAAGAATATAGCTGGAGTGTGTCCCAGGGCTTGTGCAGAAAATAAATGGAGAAGGCATAGGACGTCGACTTTTAAAGGACTAAGTAGAACAGTTCCAAATATAAATTCAAGTACTTAAGCCTAAAGAATCCAAAGACTTCATGTACTGTGAAATAGAAATAATATAGACCAACTTATATTTCAATAGGATCTCAAATGTAGAAAAAAGAAACTGATATGAATAAAGAAAATGAGATGTAAAATAGGGAGTAAGTGGTGAATATATCTTTTATATTGTCTTCGTGAAATTTTTGAGAGTGGAAGATTCTTTGTATCTTAGTTTCATGCTTGCTTTTGGAAATTGCTAGATGTCAAAATATCAGTGATTGCAGATTATTTACAGAAACTCCAAAAAATAAGATTAGTGGTTATAGTACACACTAATTCCCATATGTTTTTAAATTTTCTGCAAGTTTTTTTTTTTTTTTGTGTGTGTGTGTGTTGTTGTTGTTTTTCTTTCCTGGTAGTTAGGATTGAACTTAGGACTTTGTACTTGCCAGGCAGGTGCTTATTCTACTGAGTCATCTCCCTGGCTCTTGTGTTTTAAAATTTTTAATGGTAGCTTAGTACAGTGAAATAGTATTTCTTTAGTATTAATTTATTTAGTGTCACTGTTATACTATATTAAACTATTACAAAAATAAATAGGTAAGTGTTGTGTGTGTTTGGTGCATAGCCCAGGATATGGTGAGAGCACAAAGAAGGAAAATAACCCAGACTGACAGTGTAGCAGACTTCTTGAAACCATTTCCATATTAAAGAAAAATAGGACCTGGATGGAAAACTTGGCAGTGTAACATCTGCCAAACATGCACAACAACTTGGGTTCAACTCCCGGTACCACATGTTGTGCCATCCTCTTGCCATGCTATCTACTGAACTTGGGTGTAGTAGGGCATGTCTGTAATCCCATTACTGAGGAGGCTGAGATAGGAGGATCTTCATGAGTCTTCATGAAGAAGACTTCATGAGTCTTCATGAGTCTGAGCTCTGTAGCAAGAACCTATACAAAATAAATAAATACATCTAAAGAAAAAGAAAAAAAAAAAAAAGAAAAGGCTAAATAAAAAATAGCAGTGTATAGCCTCGCATATGAGAATCTCTGGGTTCAGTCCTCAGTACTGAATAAATGAGTGAAGCCATTAACAAGTCCCAAAATGTTTCAGCTATTTTGCAAGACAATTTCATTTGATCTTGAGAGAATTCCACATACTTTTCAGAATAGTTGCTTTCCTCATTAAACAAATGAGAAAAAGGATGATAATCTGATAAAACTTTTATCATATATATTTGAAATGATACATATGCACATTTCAGTACAGTTTGTGTGTCACCGTGAAAGCTTCATGCTCATGTGCTGCTTGTTAAACAGAATAAAAGCTGTATTACTATGACCACACGAGACAGTAAGTGAACCACCCGTTGCATTGTCATATTTGAGATCTTTTAGTTTAGTGGCTGTGGTGGAGTGCCAATTAGTTGTCAAATAGCAACACCCAGCAGAAGTGAAGCAACTTAGTGTAGGCTGTGGGAGGCCCACCTGAGGATTTTTGCCAGCAAAATTAAAGGGACGAATGAAGATGAAGAAAAAAAGCACTTAGGGGACTGTTGGTTCTACTGGAGGAAATTGTCGTGTCCTCTTTCCTAATATAAATGCAGCTATTCTGATCATCAGAAGAGCGCCAAACTTTGTTTTCACTGAGGATGGTTGTGGTACTTTTTGGAAGCGGTCTGGTTCTTCATGCATTGCTTCCTGGCTCCAGTGCAGATCCCTCAGCTTGCTGGCACAGAGCCTCCATCCTGCTGGTGCAGACTTTCTCGCTTCCATGACTGACCATTGGACCTTCTCAGCACAAATCCATGCAGCAAGCCTGTAAGAGACATTGTTGAAGGCTCGAGGCCTTCAGCTGGATTCTTGAGGAGCACTCTTCAGGCCTGTAGGTCTTCAGCTGAGTTCTTTGGGACTTTGTATTGTTTCCTTTGTCAACCCTGACTGTAACAGTTGCCTTGACCTGTTTCCTTCCAGTGGACCATGACCATGTTTAGAGTTTGGCATTTAATCTGCTCAAGATGTTGCGTAAAGCATTATTTTAGTGTTCTTAATTATAAAGCACCTTTAAAATTTAGCACATACTCTCTGCAGATACAGTATTATTGTTTTTTGCAGCTTCTTTTTACTGTAAAAATATAGCATAAATGGTACTGCGATTGAGCAGCCTGCAAGCCAGCTGGCAGAGGTCCTGCAACACTAGGCCACTCGGAAGTTTCCCAGGTAGCAGTAGAGCTCCTTCCAGAAGATGAGCAAAAGTTGCAGGTAACAGACAAGATATTCAGCTCACAGCTAGATCACCTCAAAGGTGGTTTAATGTGCTTAAAATCTGGGTGTGAACTGCATTGATTCAACATTTGTTCTTATCTGTGACAAGACACTTATTCTATATGACAGTAGGATATGACACTGATAAAAATTACTTGCCAGCAGTAATCCTTCTCTTAAAAGTACCACTTCAAATAAACTCTTTTGTGTGTGTGTGTGTGTGTGTGTGTGTGTGTGTGTGTGTGTGTGTGTGTTTGAGACAGGGTCTCACTATGCAGTTCAGGCTGGCCTTAAGCTCACTTTTGTAGCCCAGGCTGTTCTCAAACTTGCAGTGATCCTCTTGCCTCAGCCTCCCGAGTGCTGGGATTACAGGTGTGTGCCACAAATAAACTCTTTAGGAATGTTTACTTGGAAAAATGTATATGTTCGATATAATAATCAGCCAGTCTCTCTGTCTAGCTTTCTATCCTCTAATGTAAATTATGCAAAATTTAATTGGTAGGCTAACTTTCAGTGTGGAAGTAAAATATACACTTACCATATTGTCTTGAATTTTAGTTGACGTTTTAGCTACTTAGCTCCCTTTAGTTATCCTCCTTACTTCAGTATTCTTATTTTCAAAGCTCACACTCTTATATAATTAAATATACATAAGTTGCTAATTTTATTGGATTAAACAGAAAAACTTAATCAGCTCATTATCAAAATAATATATTTCTACTTTCATCAACATGCAATGTGTTTTGTTGACTGATTTTCTAATGTATACATGTATCAGATATGCTATCCAAGTACAGTTTAAAAACTTAAAATTTGTTTCACGAGATGAGGAAAATGCCATAAAAAGTTGAAAGTTTTAAATTTAAAGTGGGGAAAAATGTAGAAGATGAATGTCTTTTTCAGTATTGTCTTAATTTGTAATTTTACATGAGAAGTTTCAGAGTTGGGATTCCTATTGCAAATATCTGTGACTTACTAAATCTGGCACATGTATACAGATAGCAAATTTTATCTTGTACTGATATGTATACTATAGTGTTAATGACTTTTTTGTGTTATCTCATTTTTTCCAATATTTTATCTTTAAAGGTTTCAATGACATTGTTGCTTCAAAAAGTTGAAGTTATTAAAATTTGCTATTCAGTCATGCTATGAATGTAAAATATTTGCATACAATAACATACTACTCTGTCACAAAATTTTTAAATGTTTTCCATAACATTTTTAATACCTTAATACACACTTTATGTTTAGAGGTATTATTAAAAAGGATACAAAAGCTTCACTGGCATGCCTAGCAGATCTATGTATTGAAGAAATGTTAAGAGCCCCAACCTTAAATGATTTCGTAGTGAGACCCTGCACACCCTATAGAAACTTTCTTAATATAATAATAATAATAATAATAATAATAATAACAATAACGCTGATTAGAATGGATTTGATTTTCTGTTTTATAAAGGATTTTCTGTCCTATTTAGTATTAATAATAAAGCTCTATGAGGGGAAAAGAAAAAAAAGTAATGTTGATTTAAAAGGGTTAATGCTTAATTGTTTGATCAATCTTATATACCTATATGTATTAATCTAAACTAATCTGATGATGAAAATATGTAATATAACCATTGTTAAATTTAAACAATAAAAATATTAAATTAAAAAAATAAAGCTCTCTGAGTTCATTATTGCCCTTTTAAAAGAGCATTGATCAGTTTGAGCAAACCATGATGTAAAGTGAAATAATTTTTATGCTTTCCAAACATGGTGATAGTACATGATTGAAATATAACATCTTCTTTTTAGCAGTGTGTAGGTTGAGTGATGACTTGAAGTTTCTGAATAGGTATCCTTTCGGTGTAATATTCGTGTATGTATAGTGAGAAAGAATGTTTATACTTATTCCTCATATATTGCTTTTTTAAATTTAATATTGGAAATGATATTTTCTGACCATTCATATATTGCTTTTGTTGAAATGTTTTTAGACTCACAAGTTGGAATATATTTTGAAGTCTTCCAGTAGAATTTATTATTTATTTATTAGAATTTATGTCACATAATTAAAAAATGTAAAATCAGAGTTGTATGAAGTGCTGTTTCATCCTTGTCTTCAGATTTTTTCCTGGTATTTGATATGAAGCATTCAAGTCCTTGCTAATTTCTTCTCTGAAGGATATAAAGGTAGCCTAATTACTAATGTGGAGAAAACAAATTACTTTAATTGAAAAAAGAAAGTGTGTACAAGAGGCATGCCATCTTTTTAACTGGCATTGGAGTAGACTACAGTAGTTTCAAACTCAGTTAAAAACAGTAAAATATTTCTCAACACTGAAGTAATTTTTAATGTTTCTCATTGCACAGATTCAGAAAACTGCATGTATATATACAAAGAAGTTTATCCTCTCTTGCAATACACTCTTAATTGGTGTGTTT
>PVJA010005054.1:28185-42812 GCA_004027025.1 Myocastor coypus | reverse complement strand
ATCAACACCTTGGTGACAGTAAGTGTGAGAAGCACCAATTAACAGCACCTTTCTTCCCTACATGCGTTGTATAAAATTGAAAAATAGGAAATGTGTTAGGAATTTCAAGTTAAATATCATTTTTTGTAGTGAAAACTTCACTAGGAACTTGAGGTGGGTGTGTAGATCAATAGTACAGCATACTCTTAGTAAGGTTTTGACTCCAGGTTGAATCTTACTAACAACAACAAAAAAATGTACAAAGACTTTTTGTATTCATCTTGGTAAGCCTAAGATAAAAGACAATAATACTATCTGTTAAAATAGTATTTTTAAGAAATCATTTATACAGAATTATTCTGAAATTTAAAATTATCATTATGGTTCCATTATTTTGTTTCTGAGATAATGCAGTATCTTATTTAATGAACTCATAATTCTCACTGTTTTACATAATATAATAGCTACTATGTTATTAAAGTTTATTTGAAACAAGACCATTCCTAGAACAACATAATTAGTTTAATAAAACTATTTAATTCTTGAAATAAGATTTGACTGAATACGGGGAGATAGCTCAGTAGAATTAAGTGCTTGCCTGGCAAGTGCAAGGTCCTGAGTTCAATCCCTAGTACCGCAAAGATTTGACTGAATAGCAAAAGTTTGTTTGGATCAATTTGGAGAATTTATATAGTGCTGCCCCTAATACAAGGGTCCTTCTAAAATAATGGACATATTCCCAAATTTGTGTTTTACATTATTGTGGGCATTGACAACATGTGAATATTGATTAGTTAGTATTATTGAGAGATAGAATTTTCACCTATTTCAATTAAATTAAATAAACATAACCACATCTAGCTACTGGATTCTGTATTGTACAATATAGTTCTGTGGTGTATTTCTGGAAATTATCTGTGGCCTAAAGTTTACCTGTTAGCATTAGCACTGTCAAGTTCTATCTATGTTGCTACAAATGAAAGGATTTTCTTTCTTTCGATGGCAAAATAATATTCCATTGTTTTATCTATATTTCCTTCCATCCCTTCTTGGTTGATTCTCAGGTAATGCAAATAGTGCTGTGAATAAGATAAGGATGAAGGGATCTCTTTAAGCTGATTTAAGATATTTTCGCTAAATAATTGAAAGTGGGATTGTGGGATCATGTAGAATTTCTGGTTTTACATTTTTGAAAAACCATTATATTTTCTACAGTGATTATGTTAATTTATATTCCCACCGACATTGTTCAAAAATTTTACTCCGTCCCCACAGCACATACATTCCATCTCTTGATAGTATCCATTTTGACAGGTGATGACAGGTGATGAAATGTTTCTTTGTGATTTCATTTGCGTTTTCAGATGTTTAGTAATATTGAACATTTTAAAAAAGTTATTTGGTACAAGGTCTCACTACACAACTCAGACTCATAGTGATCCTCCTCTTTCAGTCTTCTCAGTGCTAGGATTGTTTGCATTAATTTCTGCTATAATCTTTATAATTTTCTCCCTTCTTTGGGCTTTGGGGTTGGTTTCCTCTTCTTTTTTAGACATTTGAGGTGCAACATTAGAATATTGATTTGTTCCTTCTGTTCTCCTAATGTGTGAGTTCACAGTGATAAATTTCCCTTTAGGTACTTCTTTCTTTGCATCCCCAAAATTCTGATAAGTTGTGCTTGAATTTTCATTGAATTTTATTCTTTTTTTCTGTTAAAGAGTAAAGATGGCAGAAACAAGAATAGAAAAAACAGTAACAAGTAGGAGTACATATAGTACAGAATTTCAAAACAAGAAAAATTTAACAATGGTTGCGTTATATATTTTCATCATCAAATCAGTATAGATCAACAGACATAGGTATGTAAGACTGATCAAACAATTAAAAATAAACACTTTCAATAAACATTAATTTTTTTAACTCTTCCAAATGCATTTTATAGTTCAGTTACTCTCCTGAAAAAAAAATATAGGGGTTGAGAGTGCAGAAAACACAAGGTCCTGAGATTGATTACTGGTACCGCCCACAATTTATTTACTTAATTATTTATTTAATTATTTAGTTATTCTTTTGAGTCCTTACACTAGGGAGACTATACGATATTTGCATATGTAGGTATGATTTATTTCACTTATGAGATTTTCATTGAATTTTAAGTGCTGTTTATTTTCTTGTTAAATTTCATATGTAATCCATTGGCTGCTAAGGAGGGTGTAATTTAATTTCCATTTACTTATGGGGTTTTTGTGATTTCTTTTGTTATTTCCAATTTCATGTTCCAAATTCTGTTTCTGTTCTTCTATTTCTTCGCTAATTTTTTGTCTGCTTGACCTGTCTTTTTGGGCTAATAGGGTGCTAGGTTCTCCTTTTAAGATTGTAGTATTGGCAGGTCTGGTGGTATAGCTCAGTGGAGAAGCACAGGGGTCAGGTTTTGGTTCCTGGCCCCACCTGCCACACTGGCCCCCCTGTCGAGTGCACAGAGCTGGTGATGGAATCTGGGTGTGGTGGTGTGTGCCTACAATCCCAGCACTTGGGAGGTACAAGCAGGAGGATCACTATCAGTCAGTAGTAAGACCTTGTACAAGAAGAAAGAAAAAAAGAAAGAAAGAAAGAAAGAAAGAAAGAAAGCAAAGAAAGAAAGAAGGAAAGAAAGGAAGGAAGGAAGGAAGGAAGGAAGGAAGGAAGGAAGGAAGGAAGGAAGGAAAAAAAGAAAAGAAAAAGACAAAAAAAGAAAGATTGTAGTTTGGATATTAGACTTTGCATATCCATTAGGATTTGTCTTCTATCATTGGATGATCCTGTGTTTGGTGTGTACATATTCATGACTGTTACCTCTTCCTCTTGGATTTTTCCCCTAGCCCTTATGTAGCACCCTTCTTTATTTCATTTGGTCATTCTTGTTTTGATACTGCATTTTGCTTCTTGTCTTTCTTATTTTTTCTAGCACTGTCCTGTGACCTTTGGTGTAAAGTCTTGGAGTAGTAGTTACCTTAGGCCCTGCCAATGTTATTACCCAAGGGAGATTATGTGGTTAAGGCAATTGCAGATTGTATTTGCAATACAATTAGTATCACTGATAATGGTCGTGAGATTTTAGTGCTTGACAAAATTTGCAATTAATGCGTTTGTATCTTAGACCCTTAGGTCCAGCATCATGACTGTACAGCTAAGCAGATATAAAATTGGGAATTTGTATTTAAATTAGGTTCCCTGACATCTGATTTGTCTGATCACCTCCCCACCTCCCCTTGACATAGCCAGACTCTTGCAGGCAAACCACTCCTGTTACTGGTTGCCACCTCTCTCTTGACAGAGAGGGAGGGAGGGAGAGAGAGAGAGAGAGAGAGAGAGAGAGAGAGAGAGAGAGAGAGAGAGAGAGAGAGAGAATGAGAGAATGAGAGAATGTTCTCATAAATCTTGGTCTAGATGTGTGTCTCAGCTTGCCGGGCTTGCCACGTCTGGATCTACCAAGTTCACCCTCATCCAGCTGGTGCTTGCTTGGGTCTGGCTGCTGTGCTTGGTTTCTTCCTGTTGTAGCCCAACAAAGTGTCACTGCTGTGCCCATTGGCAAGCTATTCTGCTTCTGGATTAGCTGGCTGGATTGGGCTACTACCTGCTCTGCTGGGAGTTCCAGTGCTGGTTTCCACACCAGGCTTCACTGATGGCTGGAGGTGGGAAGTTCTGGTGGAGTGGAGGCTGTGGCTGCTTGCTGGAGCTGGGCAGGCCTTAATTTTAAAAAAAGACACACAGTAACTGGATTTTGAAAAATTATACTTAAGAGGTTCACTTAAATTTTAAGAATGCACAGAAACTTGAATGGAAAATATATTCTATACAAATGGAAAATGAAAGAAAAGCGAATAGCAATAATTACAACAGGCAATTTGGATATCAGGTTACTGCAAGGAGACATTAAATTATGAAAAAGATATTAAATCATCAAGATGAAATAAAAAGTCCAAATATACATAGTTCAATATCTGAGCACCTAATTACATAAAAATACTCTGAACAGACATACATTGTAATGCAATAATAATAGTGAACTACAGTACTCCCTGTTCAAGCTTAGGTATGTCTGAGAGAAATTTAATAGAAATGCTGACTCAAGCAGCATTTTAAATGAAATAGCATACATGTAAAGTATTTCACTACTAGATTATTTCCTTTAATTTGTCCAGTTTGATCACTTCTTATTTTGATGCACCTCTCATATTACATTATTATTATTAATTATTATTATTATTTTGGTATGGTGAATTGAACTCATGACCTTGCACTTGCTAGGCAGGAATTTGTGACTCTGAGCTATCTCCCCAACTCTCATATTAAATTTCACTGAAAATTGTTTTCTATATCTGTGTGTTATTTGTGACAAGGTTGGAGAACTTTTATAGTATTTATTATTTTAATTAACATCTTTTGAAGTGCTGCTGATTCTGATTGAATCAAGTTCCTGTCCATAGTATGTAAACACTTACTTACTAAGATAAAACCCTAGAGCTGACAGTGTTTTTAAATATGCTTTCTTTCCATGTTATCTTTTCACTTCTGTGTCTGCTATCCCATGAAAGTTTATTCTTTTCACAGCATATTATAATATCATGAAACTTTCTTAATTTTTTGGATTTTACTCCCCTGCCTGGATTATTATTTTGTATCCCATGTCACTGATTTTTTTTTTTTTTTGCAACCATCTTTTTGTTAGAAATTTATATTGAATTTTTTTTGGAGATATATTTTTCATCTATAGAATTTATTTCTAGTTTTATGTAGTTTCTGTTTTTTCAGTGTTTATTTTGTGTTTTTCCCTATTTCATTATTATTTTGTTTTATGTATTTAGTAAAGGGTTTATAGGATCTCAGTAAGTAGTTCAGACTTGTAGTGATTCTCTAGTTTTCAGCCTCCCAAGGGCTGAGACTACAGGCACGATCCGCCACACCCAGTCTCCATTGCTGTGTAATGCACCCACGGATGGGGCTGGCACTGCACACAGGGATCAGACTAGCTGCTGCACTCTGCCTAAACAGGTATGTTAATCTGCTGAGCTATCTGGCTGGCTGTTCATTAAATTTTTTACCCAAATATTTTCACAGCTCATTTATGTTTTGAGTATTACTTCAAGAAGTTTGCCTATTATTTCAAAGATCTTCATTCTATAAATATGGTTTATTAATTTTGTGGAGGTGTCGTGAGTGTATACTTCTTCATAATTCTTATATTCTTATTCTGTTGTTTGTAAATTTGAGGAGCCAGCCTTCTTCTTTGACCTTTACAAATGTTCTGAGGCATAAATAATGCTTCAGAATTCTAGGTTAGCCTTTGATTCTTGGAGGGTCACTGGTGCCAACCAAGGACATTTTGAGCTTTTTTTGTGTATTTTCTCCTTGGCTGGGATATTGCTTTTGTTCTTATGTTAGGTGAGCTGCTGTTTGGGCTCCATTATCTAATGAGATTATTGGGTGGGCACCATTACCATGTCATTCCTGCGTGGTACCTTCACTGTTTGAATTTTGCATTTGGGCAGGGATTAGTCTGGAGTCTGAAGTTAAATGAAGTTCTGGGACTATGTTTATGAAAGGCACATTGTTCTTTGACATTACATAATTGTGGATTGCTTCCTTGTTATGATCATCCCATGAGGTTGGGCTTTGGCTAAATTGAGTAGCTTTTCAAAAACTGAGGTCATGTAGCTCCCACTTCTTTGTTTCTCTGTAATATGTACAGGTTAGTTTCAGTGCCCTTTGAAAAGACATACATGACAATCTCAGATTGATGGCCTTGCGAATCAAGCTGGGTTAAATTTCCCACCATGCTTCTGAACGGAAACAACTCAACTTTTCATGTAGGCTATGAAGTTGCGTAGTAACTGATCTAGTACTAGAGCTGGCAAGAACCTGGAGAAGCCACTAGGATGCCCATGCTAGTCAGTATGAATTTGGCCTCTTTATTTCCACTTGACTTGAGGTATAATGCCTATGCTGTTTTGCCTATTGTTCCCTAAAGATAAGACCAGAAGGGTTCTTCATGGAGAGCACTTTGGGATGCTAGTGAGGATAAATGACTGCCTGTAGCTCTCCTGTAGCCCTCAAAGATCATGGACCCACGGAAACACTCTGCATCTGATATTGTGCTTAAAAGAGGAAAGTGAAGGGCAGTAAGATTGGAGTAAGATTATTCTTATGCTTTATGTTCATTTTAATGGAATAGGCAAGTGTTTTGAGTATTGATATTGAAAAAATCAAGTTCTACTTTGTGCAGGTACAGTTAACCTTTTGTGAGAACTCAATCCTGAACCTTACTCTTTCTCCATCTTGTATTTGTGAAACTTAATAGGTTGATTATTGATCAAAATATTCTTTTATTTTCTTTTTAATATTGATGACAGTAGTAATGATGCCCTTTCTTTTATTTCTAATACTGTTATTTTGTGCTTCTCTGTAAAATTTGTTAGGCAGATTTTAGAGGTTTATCATTGACTTTTTTAAAAGATGATTTTTAGAGCAGGACAGATGGCTCAGTGGACTAAAGTGCCTGCTTAGACAGAGCTCAGTGGCTGATGTTCCACTGCGTGGTGTGGCAGGCTCGCCCCTAGGGCATCGCTGAGGCAGCCATTGAGACAGAGCATGGTGGTGAGTGCCTGTAATCACAGCATTTGGGTGTTTGAAACAGGAGAATCACTGTAAGTTTGATCTACATAGTGTAGAACCTGTACTAAATACATAAAAATAAATAAAAAATAAAAGATGATTATTGATTTATAGTTTGTCTCTTTTAAGTTCATTGGTTTACGCTATAATTTGTATTATATCATTTTTTCTAGGTCTAAACTTAAATGATCTTTTTCTTCCTATTATGTAAGCTGGTATGTTATATTACTGGAATTAGATGTTTCTTGATTTATAATATATAATTTTAATGTGGTAAATGTCTTTCTAAGAGTTATTTTACATTATAAAACTAGGTATGTTACATTTCTGTTTACATTTAGTTTAAAATATAACATTTTAGTTTACTGATATGTTTACTGATATGTCAGTAAATTAAAATCTGATTAGAAATGTGTTTTTTTTTTTTTTTTTTTTTTTTTTTTTTTTTTTTGTCTTTTTGAGTCAGGGTCTCGCTATGCAGTTCAGGCTGGCCTTGAGCTCACTTTTGTAGCCCAGGCTGGTCTTGAACTCACACTGATCCTCCTGCCTCAGCCTCCCGAGTGCTGGGATTACAGGTGTGCGCTGCCACGCCCGGTTTAGAAATGTGTTTAATTAGAAAACAATTTCATTTTTTTCTAGCCATATTTGGGTTATAGACTTCTAGCTAACCCATTGTTGCCTGAAAACATACCTTTTATAATTTTTATCCTTTTAAATTCATAGTATATTTTTTTCAGAAAATTTTTTTTTATAAAGACTATGACAACCAACTGCTAACATCATATCAATGGTCAAAAACCAAAAGTTTTCACTATAAAATCAGAAACAATACAAGGCTGCCCATTATCACCATTCCTGTTCAAAATAGTTTTGGAAATACTACAATGACCAGACAAGAGAAAGAAATATGGGGAGGAGTTGCAGAAGTCCAGCAGTGTTGCTCCGCGGGGCTTCCATGAACCTCTGCCTGCCATTTCTGCACCTGCCCTCTGTGCCACCAAGATCACAATATGTTCTTCATAGGCTAATCTGCCATGTAAACTTAAGCATACTATGAGCTCTGATTATATTTCTGCATTATCTGGTGTAATATTCGATACATGTAAATTAGACAAATTGATGAATAATACTAACTAGTACTGATTTCTGCATTCTAAATCTGTTAATTATTGAAAGTTATTGATCTTTCCAAATATAACAGTGTTGATATGTATTTCTCCATATATTTATATAAAAAATTTTACTCATTTAATCTGATATTCTTTTTAACATTACTCATGTAGAAGACTGCTATGTTTTCTGTTATTTGATTATTTTATAGTATGTAACAAAAAATAATATGTAACATCTCTTTTCCCTTGATAACTTCCCTTTTTCTACTTATTAAATCTAAAATTAGTATGGATTATCCAGCATTCTCTTGATTTGTGATAGGATTGTATATCTTTCTTAATCTTTTCATTTTAAGCTGACATTTTTATATGTAAAATGGGTTTCTTCTTGACAACATGAAGAGTATTCCTTTTTCTTCATTCTTAAAGTCATGTTTCATTTGCTAAATTTAAATGTTTTATATTAAAATGGTTGCTTGCATTATTGGATTGTCATGTACTATTTTAATAACTTTTTTCTGTTTTTGACTTTGTTCTTTGTGATTTTTTTTCTACTGTTTTCTCACTTCTCAAGTTAATCTTCTGTTTGTTCATTTCTTTTGAGGTACTAGGGATTGATCTCAGGACCTTGTGCTTGCCAGGCTGGCACTCATAGCATTGAGCTATCTCTTTGGCCCCCTCTTCAGTTAACTGAGCATTTCAAGTGATTGTATTTTTTCAATTCTCTTCTATATAGATTAGTCACAGATTTGAAAATTTGTGGAAAGTTTCAAGTATTTATATTATTTTAAACTGATCTCTGTATACTTGCAAAAGTCATCAGACCTCTTTATCTATTCTGCACAAAACTACAGGGAATATTACCAGATCCTCCCTTTTGTGATTTTTGGCATTGCATTATTTTATGTGGTTATTCATATGCTATAATCATTGAGGGACTTGAAACTATTAATACTTTATATTTCTATTGTTAATTAATTTTAAACACACTTGACACAGTACATCAGAAAGCATAGGACAGTCTTTCCCAGTGATAGTAGAACTATAGATTATCCGTTTGTAGGAACAAAAACAAACCAACCCAAAAAACTGAACATTAAAGAAAATACTTACATATGTAAAAATTAAAGTTGATTATAGTGGTATGTATTATATATACATATATAATTATAGAAAACACTTAGAAGAAAGTACACAACAGGAACATTGATGTTGAACAAGGAAATGTTTCTCAAACAGAACACAAATGAACAAAGAGAATGGAAAACAATAACTGATGAATTGACTTAAGAAAAATTATGTTCTTAAAAAATACTCCCCCTTTTTTTTTTTTTTTTTTTTGTTCCTGGGACTCAAACTCAGGACCTACTGCTTGCCAGGCGGGCATTGTACCAATGAGTTACATCCTTGGCTCCAAAAGATACTCTTAAGAAACAAATAGCCACCACAAGCTTGCAGAAAATATTTGTAATAAACCCATTTTATTATAGATTTAATCTTTAATTTCTAAAGAACTCATTATTTAATAATCAAATGCCAAACTATGCAGTGAAAATGAGTAAAACTTCTACCTGATAGTTCACTGAAGAAGTTAATTCTCTGACAAACATACACATAAACTTAGGCTTCGTGGCACTAAGAATATGCAAAAATAACCTAAGATGACACATATCTTTTGGAATGGCTAAATCACAAGATAGAAATTATCAAGCTCTGATTAGACTGGAACAACTGCAAATCTTAGCAATTGCTGCTAATGATGGAGTATAATCCAAATACTTTGGAAAACAGTTTAGTAGATTCATATAAAAGAAAGTAAGCATTTAGTGCATGTTCTACCAGTCCAACTCCATAATATATGGCATAGATAATGTGCCCATGCCCAGTGCAGACAAAAGTTTTACTTCTAACATCAAAAAAACTAGAAGCAGTCAAATGTAGATGACTAGTGAGTGGTAAAACAGACTCTGGACACATTTACTGAGAAATAGAATTTATAACAAGATGAACACACACTCGAATGCAAATATCCAAAATATGGAGCACTATATAGTAGGCTATTTTATTAATGAAAAAGAAAATAAATAACTAGAATTGAAAAATATAATCAGCAGTTCTCAGTGTTGGGAAGGTAAAGAGGGGGTTGTCTACAATGAGCACAGTAAAATTTTCTGAAATCAAAATGCATCCCATATTATAGTATGATGTACATTTACCACAACTCATCCTCATAAGGGTGAAATTTGTGACATTTAAAAGATACATTTATAAATCACATCGTGCCGGGCGTGGTAGCAAAAACATCGTAAACAATGCTTCTGCCAGATAAAAGTGAAATAACTTTTCTGTTGTCTAAATTATCATGCACCCTTTATCTTAGCATTCCACTGTGAATCAGTCCCACCGTCACACATTCTATTTCCATCTCTGACTGCATGAGGTTTTCTGGGGACATCTTGATATAAGCCATAACATACATTAAGAAAGAGGGCTGGGGAGATAGCTCAGTAGCATGTAGCTATCTGGCAAGGACAAGGTCCTAAGTTTGATCCCATATGCAAACAAATATACATTAAGATGTATAAAGGAAAAACGATTTGAATCAGAGACACAACAACATCAAAATGAGGGCAGATATTATGCAACATTTGTGCAAATGGAATAACAAAAATAGAAGAAAATGAAAAATAACAAACCATTTGAAGAAAAAATTACTTCTTATAATTACACATCCATGAAATATAGAGAGTGCTAACATAATAAATACCTAAAGTACTACCTAGTCATTTCATTGTCAAATAGAGTAAACAGAGTATCTTAAAGGTTTAGGGGAGATGTTGGGAGGTGGAGATGAATTACTATCTTTAGAGAAGAATGATAGAATAGAATACTAATAAGAGAACATGCATTCATGAAGAATGGAGTGAAATTATAGACATATTGAAAGAAAAAGGGGGGTGAGCAGATAAGTTGGTGGAATAAGTGCCTGCCCTGCAAACATAAGGTCCTGAGTTTGATTCCTGGTACTACTGGTGAAAGAAAAAGAGAGAGAGAGAGAGAGAGAGAGAGAGAGAGGCACTACTAACGTGCTATTATATGTATGTAATCAAACAGTTCTTCATAATTGAAGATGAAATACATTAATAGTTCATTTTTTCATACAATTTTTCTTAGCATATTTGTATGGTAAGAGATTTTAAAATAATTTCTTTGGGCAAAAGGAAAAATCAAGTAGATTATTACCTTAAATCTTGATAAAGAAAGAAGAGAAAAAAGAAATAAATGAAGATTGGTATAGTGAAACTGCATAAGAATAGGACTTATTTCTATCGATTTGTGGCCAAGGGAGATAAAAGGGAATCTATATAAAACTTTGGAGTTTGAAGAACTTGAAAGTAGGATGGTTATGAACTGAAATACAAGTGTCTGGTTCTATTATGAAGTCAATATACAAAAATAATTTATGTCATATAAACATATGTATATATACATATATGCATATATAATGTATTTCTATGAATATTTCTTTAGAATTTCTTAAGGGACTAGAGGCAGTTGTGTCCCTGTTAGTGACCTTACTATGTCTTAATCTAGGCTCATGCTCAAATATTTACGGGATAGAGATGAAGATGACATAAAATACTCATATTGTCTAAATATCTACATAATGTATAAAATGAACAGCAAATGGCTAAATAAGTTATATTTTAACCTTTGAAAATAAGCTGCAGTGGGATATCACTACCCTACTATTCAAAATTCTAGGTAATTGTATCTACTTGTGACACATTCAAAACTGTAATTCTTATATAGCATATTGTTTTGGGGAATGTGAATTGGAGAAATGTACGATTTCAAGTTACCTACCCTATAACACCGCTCTTTTATTCCTTAGTATTTATCCAGGAGAAATGACTATTGACACACTAAGACATGTAGTTGTATCTTAAAAACAATATGCTGACAGGAGAGTGTTGGCTACAGAAGACTTCATATGGTATGATTCTATTTACTTATAAGAAACAAATCTAAGCTATCATGACAGAAGGCATCTCAGCAGGTTTGAGCATTTGTTTGAGCTTGATGCAAAAGGAGCACAAGGGTATTTCTGAAGTATGATAGATATTTTCTATTTTTGAGTGGTGCTTATTTGAATTAATACAGTTTTCAGAATTATTGATCTGAACATACAAAATTGACATATTTTATTTTAAGTTATGCCTCCAATGTAGTTTTAAGAAATGATTCTTAATTAGATCTATAACTCAGCATGAAAATTAGTTACAGAGATGAGATGATTCAGTGGTAGCACAGTTTTCCAGCTTCCATCGTCTGTAGTTTTCTAGCTTACGTGAAGCTAGATTACTGCCTTAATGAAAGGTAACATAAAATGATGAAAACTAGAACCTATTTCATTATCTTGAAAGATGTTTAACCTTATAGTTTAGACTCCTTTGGTTATCATCTATTCTCAATGTTATATATCTTTCACTTAGCGTAAAACAATTATTTTTAGCTGAGTTAAATTCTCTAATATGAAGAATGCTCAATTTAGTATTAAAATAGATATTTTAAGTTTATGACTATGAGAATCAGTAGTAGTATTAAATACACACCATTGGCTCTGTTAGACAAGAGAGATTGTTGCATTTAAAAGATAAAGTAGCTATGAAATGAAGATGATCGCAATTTTTAATATGGCAATTTGGGGAAGCTACAGAATATAAAGTGATGAATCAACCAAACTCTGAGGATAGGTTGCTTAGGTTTGATCAGGACTTTTCTTGATAATTTGGCAATGTTGACAGTAAAATTCTCCATAATTGTTGCTTTATCTTCCATTAAATTGGAGAACTTCAGTAATCTCCAGGTTACGGAGGAGTTCCATGTGATTTAAATCAATTAGTATAAATATATATTTAGAATATTGCCTGGCAAGCATATTGGCATGCATAATTGTCTGTTACTATTCAGTTTTTGTCAGCTAATATCTCACATCCCTTCCTTGAAAATTCCCTACTAATATAAACAAGAGAGAATGTAATTTAATAAGAATAAAATAAAACATTCACTGAATAACACATATCTTGGATTGCATATTATGCTAGTATTCAAAAAAAGGAAGAATGCCAATTCTTTTGATTTCAGTGAGCTTTATTTTGTGACTTTAATGTTCATTTTTTACCCAATGATTTGAAATAGATCCTGACACAAATTCAGCAAATGTTCATTACATTTAATTGGAATACTCCATAATGTCCAAAACTTTTAAGAATTAAGTATACAGTTATAGCAAAACAGTTATAGTGATTGTATAATTTACATAAAGTACAGTTTGGATCTCTTTTGTGAAAGACAATCACAAGTTTTGAAAAGGAAACAATGTTGAATTAGATAATTTTCAGATGTAAAAATACAACAAAATATCTCGATAGGTTATTGTGATCTGACAAGATGGAAAGAAAATGATAATAATTCATATTAGATAGGAAAAGATGAAAATGAAAAAACTATGAAGGAAAAAATTTGTTAAGCCTAGTAAATTTGTAATCTGTGTGAATCATACATCACACTGAGCTTTGTGCATTTAATCCTGACCAAGTTTGGTTTTGTGTTCCCAATTTTCTTTTACTAGACAATATTGTGTAAAGATTATCACCAAGAAAGGTTTCTGAACAGTTATGTGATAACTAAAATTCTAACAGCCTTTTACCATCACACATAGCTTGATTTTTAAAGCCATAGGAACATCTTTTCATAAGGGAGAATACCTTTATGGAATGACCACAGAAGGTCAACTTACTCCTGTGATATCTTTAACTGACGAATTTATGACTATTTATTAGTGAGTGAACATTTATTTGGAAGGGAGCTCCTAAAGTTATTTAAGAGTTTTTTGGTTCTGTTGCATGTAAGACCAAATTGCTCTTCTCTGGTCTGCCTGTTTTCTTTTTAATGTATGTGTGCCAAAGTATACACATTTTTATGTTTTGCTATTGTAAATGATATTAGATGAATAGTATCATGAAGATAAATTTGCAACATTGACATCAAGCTACACTAAAATATATAGTACACATTTTTTTCAGCTGCACATGGGACATTTCCTAAAATAGACCACATACTAGTCCATAGGTCATGCTAAAGTATATGTAAGAAAGCAGAAAACAACTCATATATATTATGTGACCTTTTCTAAAAAAGAAGTTCTGGTTTCTAACATTTCTCTATTCAAAATATTTATGTATATTAACCATAAGTTAATGACTTCTCAATTTTTAAGTCTAATATGTTAATATGATTCTATAATTCCATGAGATATGATCTTATCTGGAATTTGAAGAATGTCAGGCAATGTGAACTGAAAATACAGTGTAAATTCCTACTCATGCTGACTCTTTTTGCCCATTTGGTCTGCAATATGAAAAATCTATGGAAAAGCAGCATGTATAGAAAGAGACCAGACTGAATACCTAGAGCTAGCAGCCAAAGAAACAGTACCTATCACGATCAAATGCTTTTGCCATAATGCAGTAAAATATGAACTAAAATCTGAACAATAAAACCAAAGCTACTTCTAATACCCCTCTAAGAGGCTAGGCGCATAGGTTCTGTACTAGCACACATTTGGCAGCTTATCAACCAAGTGACTCTTATCTGAAATTAAAACATAAAAACAGAGTTGGAGGTCAGTGCAATATAAAATCTTGTGTTCAATCCTCAGCACCATAAAAAAGAAGCAAATAACAATAACAAGACCTAGACTGGGGCTGGGGAGATAGCTCTGTGGCACAAGTGACTGCCTGGCAAGTGCAAGGTCATCCCCAGTCCCGCAAAAAAAAAAAAAAAAAAAAAAAAAAAAAAAAAAAAAAAAAAAAAAAAAAA
>PVJA010005054.1:0-28085 GCA_004027025.1 Myocastor coypus | reverse complement strand
GCAATATAGTGACATATGCTATATTTGCCTCTTCCCAGGAGTATAAATAAACAATCAGTATTCAGAAACTACAGTGTAATTATCTGTTGGATAGCATTGACCTGTAATAGAGATTTAAAGCTCTGTCTTAAAGTTGCTAAATGTATTAGTCAGGGTCTTAGCAGCGGTTCTTAACCTGTGGATTGCAACCCTGGCGGGGGTCGAATGACCAAAACACAGGGGTCACCTAAAGCTACTCTGAATCATAACTGCAGCAAAATTACAGTTTTGAGGTAGCCACCAAAATTATGTTTTCATTTGAGGTCACTGCAACATGAGGAACTATATTGCGGGGTCATGGCATTAGAAAGGCTGAGAACCACTGACTTAGACGAATAGAACAGATATAAGGAACGGATATTAACACAAAATATACAATCTGTAAGGAATTATAAGATTGGCTTACAGTAGTCTGCCACAGGGTCGGATGAGAAAGTGTGTAGAGGGTGTCTGCATGCTCCAGACTAAAGAATTCAATCCTGAGGTCTGGACTTCACTGCAGCACTTCGTGTAAGTCTCTATCTGTCAGCTGATGGGTCTGCGATGGAAGACCGAAGTGTCTGTAATGGACGCTGAAGAGTCTGTGAGTGATGGTGAAAGATCCAAGCTGGAAGCTGAAGAGTTTGCGCTGCACACCAGACTGGGTTTCAACCCAGGCTGAATGCGAAGACTGAAGCTTCTCCAAGGAAATGAAGTTTTGACTCCTCCCTCAGCCCTTTAAAAAGTCTCTTTGTGCTCAGTCATTCTGATGTGGGCCCATTGTGTCCTAGGGTGGAACCAATCATACCCCAGGATGGGCCCTTGATCCGGCTCTAGGGAGGAGTCAATCATATCCCAGGCAGGCCCTGGTTATGCTCCAGGAAGGAACCAATTGTACCCCACAGCGGGGCTCCCACCAACAGGGAACCAGGCCGCTGGCTGAGTCATTCAGCCAAGTTGACACATTGTATCAACCAGTACATTAAATTTCTGATGTAGCAATACAAATTTTTTATGAAGTATTGGAACACAATGTTAGCATAAACTACATTTTTCACCTGGTTAAAATAAATGTATGGGAGACATTCTTTAAAAGTTTTAATCACTTTGAAAATCAAAAGTTTACTCACAGAATATTCAAGTAGAAAATTAAACCACAACAGGTTTTTTTTTTTAATGTAGTATATGATTTATAATGAAAATATCTATACAATGAAACTTAAGCAACTTTTTGTGTAGTTTTGAAAAGAAGAAGAAAAATTGTTAAATATTTTAAAAGTCAAAATAACATATCAATAAAAATATTTTAGACAACTAGAAGTTTGAGTAAATCCATGTGCTTTTACACATACATATAGCCAGACTTTTTTTAGAAATAAATGTACATATATCAATTAATTATATAATCAGGTAAATGAATAAAGGTTTTCAAAAGAAAACTTCATCTCTAAAAGAAAGATTATGGCTCTCCTCAAGCTGAAAGTGCTAGATTCTTTTCTTTTGACTTACTCTTTTTGTCTGTAGTTTATATATTTGAGTCAATATCTGCAATATACACTAGAACTAGTAACATAACTAAAATGCCACATAAAAGCAAGATTTAAATAATAAATTTCATGGTATATTCAACAGTATTCAATGATGATATTAAGAGTTTTACAACATGTTAGGGCAGGGATATGATAATGAGCAATTTCTAGGATATGACCATTTTTCATGTCATGTTTGCCTCATTTTTCCTCAAACGTTTCATTATTTTGGCTATTGATGTCATACTTTTTTATAGCTTATTATTAGTATTCTATTTATTAGTATGAGTTAATACTAATTCATAATAAAATAATAAAAGTTAGGAACTCAATATAAATTAATGATGAACAATAAGATTTATAAAAGTGAGTAAATACAAATATTAGCAGCTAGTCTATATTGTTGGCCAATAAAATTACTGGAATTCGCAAAATATAAAAATAAGGCATAACTGTAGCAGTGAAAGTAGTGGTTAGATATTTGATTACTAAGGTTAGCAGTTAGTTCCAGTATTGATTTTTTTCTTTCTACCCTTAATATTTTTTCCATAGAAAACTAATCATCAGTGTTATATTTTATATTACAGTGTTTCTGATTGAATATTTATATCTATATTTTCATAGACTGATATTATTGGTAGAACTTCTGAAAGTTACTGAAGGACTCAGTAACTATTTAATTTATATAGAGCATAGATCCTTTACCTGACAACTAATCAGAGAATTGATAGAATTTCATAGTATTGATTTTATTTATGAATTACAGAAGCTTCGTATGAGAGTTACATATGATCATCCTGAAGTGCAAATCTTTCAAACTTTTATTATCCTCAGGGCATTTTTCATCTTCATATGGACCAGGCATATTTTCAAAAGTAATATGCTTTGATTAATGTTTAAAGTAGTAGAGTATATTTGAGCACTTATGACTCTACTTTGTATGCACCACTGTACTAAATCATCTTTTTCGCATTTTTGTATTCCTCCACTTTACCACATTCAATAAAAAGGGGAAATGAGATATTCAAGAAACATAGCAAAACAAAACTGGTATGTGCACCTTATCCATATTTTGGCCCAAATATAGATAGTTTTATTCTTATTCTTTGCAATGTGCCAATAAGTGTAATTAATAAAAAAGTAAACATTGTACCTAATGCCATGACTTGTGTGCTAAAATAAAATAGAACCTATTGAACAACCAATGCAATGTACCCCAAATTGTCTTGAGAGAAAAAGAAACGTACTGGCTAACACTTTCTCTGAGTGATTCCCAAAGTGTATGTATATGTATGTATGTATATATATATACGTATATATATATATATATATATATATACGTATATATATATACATAATATATATATTATATTTTTATATATTATATATATGTATATATTGAGAATGGTGTAGGATACTTCATTGAAATAGAAAAATAAAATAAAATACCAAAATATAACATTACTTTACTTTTGGTTTCTGGTTTAGAGAAATATTAATTGGCCACAAATAACCATAATTTGTTGCAGATTAGTATTCATACATTTATACTTGATAAAAACGTATGAAAATAGACAATGTTGAAGAAACTTAGGAAGGTAATTGGAACATCAAAGCAGTATTCAACCTAGAAAAATAATGGCATAAGTGCTAAAGTGATTTAACTGGAAAATGTTCCTAGTAAGTACAGAGTCCACTGTAGTTCCTCTGTACATTTAAAACTTATTTTTTTCAGCAAGAAATAGATGATACACCTCACACAGTAGCTGAGGACAGTATGACAGAATGGCCATTTATGAAAGATTAAGCAGAGACTGGGTGTGGTGGCATGTGCCTGTAATCCCAGCTCTTGGGAGGCTTTAAACAGATAGATCATGACGAGTCCAATCTAGTAGTGAGACCTGAGACCCTGAACACTGTGTAAACTGTTCCCTAAACTTAAAAAAAATGGATGAATAGAGTGTGGAGGAGCCAATGAGGAGTGGTTTCACATTAGGGTCAGTAATCAGGGAGTCGTCATTGTTATGCCAGAACCTAAGTGCAATGGAAATGGAATAGTTACTTGCGTTCTTAGATATATTTCTGTGAGAGGTCCACCAGAGAGGGACTGTAGAAGTCGTTTTGGGACACAGTGTCTGTGGTTATTCCACATTGGAGTAGATGTGCCCTTTTGCCCTGTCCAGTGGTTTATCCCTTTGGTTGAATCTGATCTAAAAAGAGAAAGGAAAGTCAATTTTAGAGGAATGATTCAGGAGAGGTGAAGTATAGTGGGGGCCTGGCAGAGGAGGTGGAAGTTTATAGAAACCCTTCTTTATTATTTTTTCAATTATTATTATTTTTAAAGTTATAGCCGACTCAGCCTGCTCTGGGGGCAGGGCTGGCATGGTCTGTGGTGCTGGGGATTGAACCAAGGTCCCTGCGGCTACCTAAGCTTTCCTAAGCAGGCACTTTAGACCACTGAGCCATCTCACTGACCCCTATTGTTTCTATTCTTGAAGAAAACTAATATAATATAAAGATTAGTGTAATCTGTCACTTTTTCCACTGTTAGGTGCCATTTTACTCATATTCTCAAACTGAGACTAAAAGGCTAGGAACACTGTGTTATTTATGTAACACACTCTAGAAAATAAGACAAGAAGGGAAAACTTAACATAAAGTACAGCTGCTACAAATACTTGTCTTACTCATCATGAGGCTTTCAGTGATGATTATAAATTTTTTTATCCACACTGAATGTGCTCCTTATTCTCTGCCAGTACCTAGTCTTTGTCTGGTAGTGCAGTTTTGGGGAAAAAGATTATTATTGGCTTGGTTGGTCCTGTCTTTTTGACTACTTTGTCTGTTACTCAGTTTGCTAGAAGAGGGAATTTTTCAGTGAAAGTTCTGTGGAGAGCTCAGGCCTAGGGCTTCGTACAAAGCAACACTCAGCATAACTACCAATTGCCAAATTCAGAAGTGCATTTCATTATGCACCTTAAAACTCTTTAGGATCCTCGAGGTGATACATTTTTCTTTACATACTTAATCCAGTAGTATTTTACTGATCATTTGTAATTATGGCCATTTTTGAAGGACATTCACTTCAGACATGAACTCATAAACCTACAAGTAATAGTTGCTTCACCCTTTAACTTTTCTGTGAAAAAATATTAGTTAACTCATTTGGAGCACTAGATATTTTGTTCAGCTTCATAAGAAAGGAAATGTCATATTCATAAAATACTTAAAAGCATATATTGAGTTCTTTAAGTAGATGTGCAGCTCATGAATACAGTGCCCTTTTCTTTTTGTCTAAAATAGGAACAGTTTTGAAACTTGGTAATTACATACATCTATGATGACAAACTGAATGCTGAGGGCTCTCATTATTGTCTATTTTAGGAATAATTCATGATGAAGGTTGGGTCATTCATGAGACTTCTTCATAATAGCCAGTATTCCACTTTGAATGTCCTTCCCACAAAGGCTACTTTCAGCATCGTCAATCCAATTTAGATCTTTTGTTTGGAAGAATTCAGAGTTTTTCTCCAGTCTTTTTCTTCTTTTTTTTCCTTATTAGCAGGATGGATAGAAGTGAACTTATGAGATTCCCTACTTAAAGCTTAAGCTAAGGCTGTTACATAGCCATATGATATGATTCATGAACTGCACATCTACTTAAAGAACTCAATATATGCTTTTAAGTATGTTATGAATATGACATTTCCTTTCTTATGAAGCTGAACAAAATACCTAGTGCTCCAAATGAGTTAACTAATATTTTTTCACAGAAAAGTTAAAGGGTGAAGCAACTATTACTTGTAGCCATTTTAAATATTTTAAGAAGGTAGTTTATTTGTAATGCTGAAGGAAATAATTTCATATATCAATACTATTTTATTGCCTTAGTGGGCCTGTTGTTTCCAGAAAACTTTGTAACTGTAACATGTACCAAACAGCATCTTCATATACAAAAGAGTAGGAGTTCTTAATGGACACATGGAATATGTAGGGATAATTATGAAAGAAAGAGGAAAATATTTATACTAGTATAGGATTTTTTCTCTTCCTATAAAAGAACCAAGGATCTTGCTATTTCTCCTTGCTCACAAATAAATGCTTCTCTTATCTATAATTTTATTTTCCACTTCATTTTTTATTTTATTAATTTCAGTACGAGATAAATAGCAATGTAGACAGTTTCAAAAAACAGTAGGACAGCCACAGTAATCAATACAATGCCTTTTGTTTTCTTCATAGTAGGTCAGAGTATAAGATGCAAACATAAATTTTCTAAACACTATTGATACGAATATTTCTTCTCACTGAACTAAAAGAAAGTAGTTATATGTATAGTGCAATATTAATAGTGGGTTATCAGCAGAAGTGGCAATGTTGGCTGCTGTTGACTTGAGCCTTTTACAGCTCAGTATATTAATCTGGCTTTACACTTTATGCTTCATGGTTAAACTTTTCTGCTGAGTGGTTAAGGCCACATTAAAGCAAGACCTACATGAGAAAATATGTAACTTTTGTATCTGACAAAGTCAGTCTAATCCCCTCAGGGATCTGCCTTGAAACCATGTACTGCATTTTGTAGAAATCTTGTCAGTGTCAGCCATCTGAATTTCTTGTTTCAAAAACCCTGCTTTAGTACTACGTATTTGGAATACATGATGTTTGCATTCCTTGTATGGAGATACCACATGTATGGAATACCTGTGAATTCATTTTTCATTCTCTTTCCATTTTCTTCCCTACTCTCTGCCTCTTATCTCTTACTCCATTTTTCATGTGAGAAAGATCTGTCTCCCTAATTCCTGATTTACAGATGCATCCATTTTCCTACAAAAGACTCAAGTTTGTTTCACAGCAGAAGAGTACTGTAGTCCATTATGTATAAATACCACATTATCCTTATCCACTTATCTGTTGTGTACACATAAGCAACTTCTATGTCTCAGCTATTAAGAATTGTTTTATCATAAACATAATCATGCATGCTCATTGTACTGTAGTGTCTGTACTCTTTGGAGAACTAGAAAGTGTAAAGCTGGGTCAAATGAAATTTATCATGTTAGTTTTTGGAGAATTCTCCATATTGTTTCCATAGTGATTGTGGTCATTTATATTCCCACCAGCAATGTAAAAAGATCACTTTTTTCCCTGAAGCCTCCCCTGCAGTTGTTATTATTTCTTCTCAATATGTCCCATCTCTCTGTAGGAAGATGGAATCTCAGGGTTTTCTTTTTTTATTTACATTTCTGTAATAACTGTGATATTGAGCATTTCTTCATGTATTTATTGGCCATTAATATTTCTTCTGAAATGAGTTGCCAATTTTGTATTGGTTCATTTATTTTGGGGTGCACAATTTTTAGAGTTTTAAAATATATCTTAGGGGGCTTGGGAGATAGCTCAGTGGCATAATTCCTGGTACCAGTAATAATTAATAATAATAATAATAATAAATATATATTAGGCATTAGACCTCTGCCCAAGGAATAGTTGGAAATTTTTTTTTTCCAGTTTGGTGGTTCACCTTTTCATTTTGTTGGTTGTGTCTTTTGCTGTCCAAAAGCTTTTTAATATGATATGATTCCACTTGTTCTATCCTGGTACTATATCCTGTGCAACCAGGCATTTACTCAGAAATCTTGCCTGAGGAATTTGCTCAGAAGTTACCTGTCTAAGCCTATAACTTTAGGAGTTTTACCTAATGTATCTTCTAGTACGTTAAATATTTCTACTTCAACATTTAGTTCATTAACATAATTCTTTAACATGAGCTCTTTTCTAACTGCATGTCATTTTATGCACATTAGGAAAATTCCTGCCAACAACTCTATGTGACCCTGATTCCTTCTTTCTGACTCCAATCTCTATTGACTTTTTTTTTGTCTCTATATAGTTGCAATTTTCTTACCAAGTAATTTTGATCTCATTGAGAATATACAGATGACACATAGAAAGAAGACAGTTCTTAAGTTTAATTAATCACTAATGATCTTCATTTGTTCCATATATATATACATTAATGTTTGTAAACAAAAATGAAATTACTTTATGGCATATTATTATATTATAAGCTTTTAGTTTATTTAGTATAACATGAATATATACTTCACTAAACAGTCTCTTGTGTAGTATACTTTTAATTAATGTATATTTTAATTTAGGAATATAAATATTTATGTATGTATTTACCATTTACATAAATGTGTGATTAATACATATATTTATATTTGCATCCATATACAAATACACGTTCACTTGCATATTTACCACTTTAATTATCTATTCAGGTAAATCACTGAGCAGATATAAATTGTTTTCTTAGATATATTTTATCAAGAAAGAATTTCTGAATTATATCTGAACCATAAGGAGGCTTTAGGTACTTTTGAAGCAAGAAGAAATGACTTTTTTTGCAGGGAGCACAAATTGAACTCAAGACCTAGTACTTGTCAGGAAGATTGAGTGCTACTGAGCTATCTCTCTGGCCAAAATAAATTATTTTTAGGAAAATTGAATGAGGGGGCTGGCCTGATAGCTCAGCAGACTAAAGCACCTGCTTACATAGAGACAGCAGCCAGGGATTGATCCCCAGTGGGCCCCTGGAGCATGCTGAGACAGCAATGGAGATTTGGTGTAGTGGCACACAGTTGTAATCCCAGCACTTCAGAATCTCAAAATGGGAGAATCACTAGGAGTCTGATCTACATAATGAGACCCTGTATACTCTGTAGACCCTATCCTAAATACAGGGGGAACAAAAAAAAAACTAAGGAAAAGAAAGAAAAAAGCAAGTTGAATGAACCCAAAGAAAAGCATATCCTACAAAAAAGTTCAAGTGAATAATATATGTGGCCTCTATCTTAGGCTTCCGTGCTATATATTAATCTTTTAGGGTCACACAACATTTAGCTACATAGGGAATCTACAAAGGAAGCACATCTTTGTGTTTGTGAGAAGTTAGAGGTGATGGACTTCACAGATTGGGGCTCAGAAGGTAGGATGATCTTTGGTTCTCATTTAGTTCAAAATATTGAGCATACTAAAGTATTGTTGGTTCTATTGCTTTTAGAGCTCCTTCAAATTTACAAGTTAACTATAATTTAAAGCCTATTATTGTTTCTAGGTCATCCAAAAGTGTAATCAGAGTCAACCTTATTGAACTGAGGGAATTTCAAGTGGCAAAATGATATGGCCCAGAAAATGATAAGCAGAAAGTCTTTTTGGCAGTATATGGTGCAGAAGCTGTTGTGATGCCCACATCTCTTCACCTACTACATTCTTATTTATGATGGATAACACCAAATTAAGAATTTACATCTAACGAAGTGTCAACACACTGAGGTGGAAAGGTAAAGTCAGGATTCCAAATTCATTAGTTGTCAAGTTGGAAGTGGGAAAAGTGACAGAAGAGCAGAGGTGTCAAGAGAAAAACGTCTCTGAAGACAAATACAGAAATTAATAATTTTGTAGATATTAGGAAAAAGTACAATCTGAACAAAAATATTTGGCGTGCATGGCATATGAGATAATGTTTAGATCTTTTTGCTCAGTGTTAATTTCTACAAAGGTGTACGGTAAAACTATATATATAAAGATCAAATCAGTATATTAAATTAAATTGTTTTCAACTTCAGATTCTGCTCTGAGGATAGTTTGATCCATTTCTCATTTTACAACTAGTGAGTGTTCATTAAAGGAGTAATTCTGCCAGTGCTCCTAATTCAGCACCCTTAAGCAAATAATGAAATTCACAAGTGGTATTCTCTTCCATAGATTGACTCATTGCTGTGTTAATGTGTCGGTGGTCACATGCTATGGATGGGATTGCAAAGACTGAATAATGTATTCTTTAAATATTTTAAGTAGGCAGCATGTTAAACAAAATGAAAAATATTTAAATCTTTTGATTTTCATCCTATTGCTAGCTTTATAATGCATTTTAAATCTAATCAATTATTAGACAATTCAGCATTTTATAATAAGGAAATAAGTTACAGAATTATATACAAATTACTCTTTTGTTAATGAAAATCAGTTGCAATCAGGACTTTTCTAGCCATAGTCGTATAAATAATCAAGGCTGGCTAAATAGCTCAGTGGATTAAAGTGCCTGCAAGCAAGGGTATGCTGGGCCTACCATGCAAGCCATGCCCCTGGGAATGCTGGGACAGCTATTGAAACTGGGCATGGTGGTGCACACCCTGTAATCCCAGCTCTTGAGAGGCTGTAAACAGGCTGATCACTAGGTGTCTGATCCAGTAGTGAGACCCTGAACACCCTGTAGACCCTTCCCTAAAATACAAAATAATAATGATAGTAACAATAATAATAATAATAATAATAATAATAATAATAATAATAATAATAAAATTACCAATCAAGAAAACAGAATGTAAGTTTTCTTGCTTATAAGAATAGATAAGCTTCACAAATACCTATCAATAATTCATTTTTACTTTTTTGTTTGGCTCTAGGGAAGTGTATTTTGATTCTAATCAAGTAATTTTCTTTTAAGCTATGAGGAGAAAAGGAATCAACAAGGGAAGAAAAAATAAGAGATGACTTTTAGAGCTGCAGATCTGAGGTATTCCACATAGTCCAGTTGCTTCTTGTTTTTCATTGTTTTATTTATGTTATTTAAAGAAATTAAAAAAGAAATCTTTTCTTCTATTTGATTGAATCCTTTCAGGTAAGAGCCAGAAAAGAAGACTGCTTCTAAACTATAATCACTTGGCATTCTTTTTGCCTAATCAAGGTGAAAAGAAATTGGTATGTCTGATCATAAGTAAGAAAAAATTTAATGTCAAATATTTGTTCACTGGAGACAATTGTAGAGAAATGCTTTTAATTCTGCAGAGGAGATGCGTACCCTGATAAGCACTCAGCAATTATTTCTTTTCCATTAAGAAACTGAGACTGAATAAGAATAATTACATATGTTTGAAACTAGTCCTACATATAAGGATATTATTTGTGATTTCAATACCATGTATATTTTAAATTTTGATTTTCAGCAGCATGTAACATGATCCACTTATTCCTATTACCAACTAAAATGATAGTTTATATGATGCTAAAAACAAGTTGTTATTTTGTTCCATTTATTTCATTTCATTTTATTTTGTAGTACCAAAGATGGAACTCAGGACTTGTGCTTGCTTGCCAGGCAGGCTCTTATCTCACTTCGCTGTCTTCTCTGTTGCTCTTTCTAATATCTGTTGTCTTAATTGATCTTAATGTCCTACAGTGTCATAGTTGAGCCACTTATCTTCCTCATAGAATGGAAAGTATTAACCCTATCTACTTGCCATTCTTGGGAGTATGTGCCTCCACAGTGCTTTTTTCTGTAACATGGTGTCTTTTTCTCTCTGTTAGAGAGAATGAAGAGTTTCAGAATTTGCATATATTTTGGAACTTTGACATATTGAAAATTTCAGCTGCAGACACTTAAGATATAACATAAACAGGAATCTCTCTGATCTCAGACTTTTTTGACCTAAAAGATCTTAAAATTTTCCACAAGAATTGTGCCCTTCCAAATATACCACGAAGATATTATTTTCTCTTGAAACAGGAAGTCATTGCTGAAATGGATCTATTAAAGTTTCAGTTTTTTTCATTCACTCATTTCTCTCTGTGTATTTCCTAAGTACATTCTTAAATTCTCTGACTCTAACCCATACCTGTTTGTATTATCTTGGCCCCACAATTTATTCTTTTCTGTGTGAAAACATTTATATGCTTTTGTGTCATATTCTTTGAGTCTTTCTTTTCCTTTTGTGGACTCCTGTGTACATGTAAGAAGATATCCTTTTATCTCTCTTTTGTTGATCTTCCTTGCATAAGTTTAATTCTTACACTACCACCAGAATCTAAGAAGTTAAGTAAGAATTCCTTTCCATAAAGACATTATAAATATCTATGAATTTGGAACAACTTTCTTAATTTCTAAAAGTTGTAAGAAATAAATACCCCAAATGTTTTAGCCATTCATTAATGTTTCAAAATAAAATGTAAAAAACTGATTATTCTCTTATTTAAGAATTAAGAAGAGTTTTGAGGAAAAGAAATTCTTTCAACATGTTCTGTAGAATAATTTTTTCCCCAAAAAAACCCTAGAGATAAAATGTTCTTTAAGGTAAATAAATATCTGACAACACAAGTTTGTCAACACCAGTAATTCCAGCTGATTTTGGAGATCTCAGCTTACTAACTTGAAAGGAAAATTCCTACTCTGTGATAGGAATATTTGGAACTTATTTTAAATTTTGAAAATTATGTTTTCATAAAATTAGTGCCACTGTTTGTATATTTGCTCCTCACAATGATGTTCTTTGTAAATGTTCTTTAGGTGCTGTTCTAGACAGCTTTGCAGCACTAGGACACATAACTGAAATTGTCAACTCATGCACGGAAAGAAAAGTATTTTGACCCAGAGTTTTGGTACTTCTTTTAGTATCTGATCATTGGGGCCCCTTGGTTTAGGTGAGCCTACAAATTGTAGCAGGAGTATGTGAGTAAAACTCCTCAGCATGTGACCAAGAAGCAAGGGAGAGGAAAGAAGGACTTGGGCCCTACAGCCACTTTTGATGCCGTGCCTCTAGGGACCTGAAGATTGCACTCTATATTTCCACCTGTTAAAGTTGTTAACACTGCATAGTGCTATGCTGGGGAGCAAGATTTTGGCACATAGACCCTTGGCACAAATTAAGATACAAATTATAGCAAGTGATAATTTTTAAATAGTTTGAAGTTGAGTGCATATGTCTTTTCTATATAAAAGATTTTCCAGGTTTTTACTGTGTCTATGGATGAAATAATCTCAAACCTAATCACCTTCTTGGTTCTGATATTTAAAGTTCCACTGGGAAATATTCTCTTTCAGAATTTCACTCATGTCATTAAAAAATCAAGATAAATTAATGAATGGTAGCTCACTGGATACATGGTCAGCTTTGTCTTATGAGTAGTGATGTTATTGCTGGTGTTTTAAAACTATGCAGCCCAAAACACAAAAAATTCATTGCTTATACTGTTTTAAGTATATTTTCATTGCATTTTATGGTTTGTATTTAATTAGTTGTGAGGCTAAATTAATATTAGTATATTTTCAAATATGCCTTTTGTTTCATAACAGTTGTTCTAGGGCTCCAAATAATCTCTGAGAAATATAATAAAACTGTGTTAGTACTTTTCTCTCGTTGCTGGGACAAATATCTGATATTCAAAATGAAGAAAGGAAAGGTTTATTAGCTCACAGTTACTGGAGGTTTCAGTCCTTATTCGGCCACCTCAAGGCTGAGTAGAGCAGGACAGAGAACATCCAGTTCATGGCGGTGGAGCAGCAACAAAATGGTGACAGAGGCAGCCAACCAAACAGGGCAGCAGAGCAACAGCTACAGCTTGAGTCTGTCTCTCTGTCACTCTTTATATTACATTCAGGCTCTCCACCTTAGGATATCCGCCCTAGACCACACCCATAGTCTCACCTTTACTCAAACCGATAATCCCATCAGTACTAAAACACAATCCCGGGGATCATGAATCAAGTTTCAATCTGTAGAAGCTACACCCCATGATTGCATGAGGCTTTGGGAGAACAGCTAGACATAAACCATAACAAAAACATACCACAATGTTAGTCAAATTATAAACTCTGACTAATTCTAATCATTATTTAGATTATATAATATGACCACAGTTGAAAGACAAAATGTAGCATTGAGCTAATAAGCCAAAAGGGATTGTTTCTTTTATGCAGTGTCATTCACAAGCAATTTTCTGGATGATTACATTATTAAACTATTTTACAAAAATGGATTTCATAATATAGTTATTCAGATTTTTCTGTGTTTGTATGTGTTTGTACCCATGTATGTCTTACAGCTGTTATTTCAAGAAACCAAGAAGGGCCAGGAGAAATGGGAAAGGCTGTGCTGATTCCTAAAGATGACCAAGAGAAAATGAAAGAATTGTTTAAAATCAATCAATTTAATCTTATGGCCAGTGATTTGATTGCCCTTAACAGAAGTCTGCCAGATGTAAGATTGGAAGGGTGAGTTTATCTGTGTGCTATAATCTTGTTTAATTTGTAGTACTTATAGTTCAGAACCTCAGAACTTCAGTTGAATGAGATTATATTAATTCTATAACTCTGTGGTTCTGACTAAAGGTTAAGTGTATAGTAGGAATTTACTATGCATGCATATGCTGGGAAATCAGAACTAATTTGTTTCATGTAGCAGACCAAATATACTTCTTGTGAAAATAATAAAATTCACAGGCTAACAGATTTTTCTTTGAGATTTCATTTTGTTTTTTTTTTTTCACTTTACTTTACCTTAACAAGTATAGAATAAGTGTACATTTTAAAAGATTCTTCACTTGCCTGCACTTAATATACTTTGTTTTGGAAAAGTATGTGCTTTGCCATTGCAGCATAAATGTACTAAATTACCTGTGTGATTCCTTGACCCCTTAAAAAAAGACTCAGTTATGGTTCTAGCTCTGTATGCTACTATTTATAATTACAGCATTTATCAGCAATGAAGAAAATGATCAACTGGAATTAATGGTGCATGAACAATAATGACACGTTCAACTTTTGTATGCCCAACTCTAATTTATGCTCCAGTTGAACATGCTTTAATTGTGTGTAATAAATTCAGATACTTATTGTTAAGATGCCATCCTATTATGTTGTCTTTGTGAAGCCAATTTGTGTTATTAAAAAAAAAGATATATCTTGAGATTTTAGAAAAATCTTGAGTTTATAAAAGTATTCCACTACACATTTCTATGTAAGACAAGGAATGATTTTCTTTATGCACAGTAAAATTGTAATTAATGCAAGTTTGCTACCTCTGTCTCTTATATTTCAGTTGTCATGATATTAACACCATATTTATTAAATTGGATATTTTTTATTTCTATTTTTTTCAAATAAGACCAAATCCTTAGTGATATGATGAAGCTAATTATTTTCAGGGGACTGAGTAACTAAGTTACAAATTCTTCATAATATTGCATGGTTTTGAAACATCTCTTTAAAAAACACAAGTAAGTACATGATTTGGATATTTTTTTTCTAGAAAATAATTTAAGCTCAGATGTTAAATATGTGTATTGTAAAGGTCTAGATATTTTAGATGTAGTTCTGAACTTATGCTTGTATTTATTAATGTCATTTTAAAACTCACACACATGCTTATTCTTCAAAATAATATGAACCTTTTAGATGCTCTATTATGTAATCTTGTATTTATTACTTTGTTTTCTATGCCTTAGTGTGATAAAATATGATGATAGTATAGTCCAAAGAATTATACAAACTCTTTTAAAATGTGAAATAGTATTTTAGCTATGATAACTCAAGGTAATTTAATTTTATAACAGATCTAGATCCACCCAAATAATAATTGATTTAATTGGAAAAAGAAAGCAAGTTCTTCATTGTGCAACCCTATCAAATGTTATTGCACCTTGGGATTTCTTGTTTTAGGAATTTAGGAATGACTTAGTGATTAAATACTCGAGTGATCAGGCCTTATATTGTGGAATCATTTAACATTTGAAAGTGGAAGATTTAACTTTCTTAGCATCCAAGCTACATACATGTGTATTTACTGTGATTATTGTTATTTGAGTACTAAGATTTACCAAATATTTTATGAAATAATATTATTAATATGAGCAATTTTCTATTTTGTTTTCCTATGACCCCACAATGGATTCACCAAAAAGAAAACAGAAATACTATTTAAAATTGTTAAATAAATCGTAGCGTATGAAGTTCAAAGGGGATGACTACAAAGCATCTTTAATGTCTAATGTTGTAAAACCTTTATTAATCACATGTTCAAACTATTATATAATAGTTACAAAGATATCTTAATAGTTGTTTTAAGAATTCCATTATTCTATTCAAACTTTAGATAGTTGTACCTTGAAAAATGCAATTCAGACTGGAATGTAGCCCAGTTGATTGTGAGGTCCTCAATTCTTCCCTCAAGAGGGAAGAAAAACTATTTTAGCACATAATATTACCCACAATGATATGATCCAGTGGATTAATTATGTAAAAATCTTAAAAGTAGATCCCTAAATAGATAATTTTAGAAAAACTTACTTTGTTTCCTTGAAAAACTGGAGTGAATACACAGAAAGTGTGTGAATCACTCAAACAATGAATTCTTTCAAATATCCAAATATATTTTATAACAGTATAACTTTAAACTCATTTGACTAAACCTAGAAAACAGTCCAAGCAGTTGATAATATTTATCTAAAAATATCTGAAAATACATTTAGAGTGATAAAATAAGTAAATGTTTCATCTTCTCACAAGAAACAGGCTAGACAGCACTATTTACTCTGGAGACATTCATGAAAAAATATGAAGAAAACCTCGAATAAATTTTGGAATGCTCATCTCCAGGGTTGGGTAGAAACACTGAACTTATTTTATTAATAATACACTTATGAGTAATCTTACATTTCCTTTGAGGTATAAAATTATAGGTATCAGAGATAATTTGTATAAAGATAGATAGTTCAATAGAATAAAGCGCCTGCTTAGGTAGACTCAGGGACCTTGATTTCATCCCAGACATGCTGAGCTGGCCTTGCTCCTGAGGTGCACTGACCATCAATGAGACCGGGCGTGGTGGCCTGTGCCTGTAATCCCACTGTTTGGGAGGCTGCAAACAGGAGGATCACTATAAGCCCAACCTTTTAAATACAAGTAAGGCTATAGAGCTCTGGTAATTACTTTTTCAAAGATCCATGGAATTTTTATTATACTATAGAATGCTTAATAAAATCCTAAAGATCTGTAACTAATGTTCTATCTTTGTTTATTTACCTTGACAAATTAAAAAACAAAAAGGAATTGCCATAAAATTATATCTTATCAAGAATATTGAATAAGCCGGGCGTGGTGGCGCATGCCTGTAATCCCAGCACTTGGGAGGCTGAGGCAGGAGGATCAGTGTGAGTTCGAGACCAGCCTGGGCTACAAAAGTGAGCTCAAGGCCAGTCTCAACTGCATAGTGAGACCCTGTCTCAAAAAAAAAAAAAAAAGAATATTGAAAAAATTGAATGTTAGCTTGATTTGTTATAAGTCTACATTGGGGATTTATTTGCATGTTTCTTATCAAATATGTTTTTAAGTTTTTATAAGGTTATCTTGTTTGAATTTTAGAACAAATAGGATTTAAATGCTTCTGCTTTTTAGAAAGTAAACAAATACACATCACTTGTTTTTATCTAAGATTTTGTGTTAATATTTAAAGAGAAGGTAAAAGAAAATGGTAAGAGAAAGAATAAAGGGATTATATACAGTAGATTTAAGAAACCTATTGGGCTGAGGAGATAGCACTTTGCTCTAAGTGCTTGCTTCACAAGCTCAAGGTCCTGAGTTTGATCCCTGGTACCATATGCCATGCTGGGCCCTTAACCTTGTGCGTGCTGCACCAGCCCTGGAACCAGGCATGTTGGCCAACACCTGTAATCCTAACACTGGAGAGGCTGAGCCAGGCAGATTACTGTGAGTGAGACCCTGTATCAAAATGAAAATTAAATAAAAACAGTGAACGGAACCTATTAAATACGTTGGTAGTCAATATTGATCTATGTTTCTTAAAATGGTAACAAAGCACATAGGTTTAAAATTTGAGCCGGGCATGGTGGCGCACGCCTGTAATCCCAGCACTTGGGAGGCTGAGGCAGGGGGATCAGTGTGAGTTTGAGACCAGCCTGGGCTACAAAAGTGAGCTCAAGGCCAGCCTCAACTGCATAGTGAGACCCTGTCTCAAAAATAAATAAATAAATAAATAAATAAATATAAATAAATAAATAAATAGATAGATAAATAAATAAATAAATAAAATTTGACTCTATGGTAATCTTGGTAAAAATGATTAATTTTCTAAGCCAAAGCATCCTTTCACTGATTAAGCCAACTAATTTATAACTCAATAAATCAGCAAATCCTTGTTTACCTAATACAGGCTCAGTCTTGACAACACAAAACACAGGTAACAGTCCCTGAAATACAGGTGTTTAGAGTACAAATATCATTCTGTTGTGGAATTCTCTTATGTTCCCTGGTTTGTCTTTTGGATTATGGGCAATTTTTTTTTTTTTAAATATGGAACGCTTCACGAATTTGCGTGTCATTCTTGCGCAGGGGCCATGCTAATCTTCTCTGTATCGTTCCAATTTTAGTATATGTGCTGCCAAAGCGAGCACAATGGGCAATTTTAAAAACGACAAACTTCTCCTTCTGCTCTTTGGATTTCTTTTGAATAAGAAATTAACAGTAATTATTGGATGAATTTTTTATGAAGTTATAGGAAGTTAAGACAGAATTTTAAAGTTTTTATATTTATATTTATATGTTTCATGGTACTTCAAATTCTGGTATTTCAAGGTTATAATGCAGCGGGCATTTACATATAATTCATTAGGAAAAAATAGAGGAAACAGGAAATTTAGTGCAGCTATTTTTATCCTAGACCACACAACTGCTTCATCTGTCTGCACACTTGCAAACTCATATAGAGAAAAAGATTCTAGTAACCTTGTATTATTATGGAAAGAACAGCTATAGCACACAAATTTTAAATCAGATGCTCTCAAAGGGCAACGTTTCTTTACTATATGAAACAAAAATAAGCTATGTATATTCATTTCTGTGCTCAGTCTCTTGAGTACCTGCTCATTTATATAAATTTCATTTTCTATTAATTAATGTACAATAAATGTAGAATTGATTGCACAAAGAAGGAATAAAAATGAGAACATTAATTGGATTTTAGATCCCTGTTCCACAACTTTTATTTTCAATTTGAAAATTATTACAACTTGCAAATAATGGTAAAAATTTTGTGTGCGATGATAATAACTTTTTAATATTGTGGCTTATGTGTTTGCGTGTGTGGAATTAATTTCACTACCTATTTAACAAGTGGTGTGTAAAAATTTCTATGTGTTTTTGTATTTGCAAAAAATATAGCTATTATCTTTGGGCTAATAATACTAATGCATCACACATTTTCTTTCATATACAAAATAGAATAAAACACATATTGACATTTTGCTTATGTGAAAAACAAAGGATAAGGTTTCTGTTCCCTTTTCGGACTTTTTTTTTTCTTACAAGGGGGAAAATATTCACCTCACAATGCAGAAATGGTGACAATGCTAAGATAAGTCAGTATAAAATATATTCCACTGAGTATCCTCTATCTTCCATATATTATCACAGTTTACTACCTTCATGGGCCTCTAGCTGCCTTCTTTGTCTTGTCACCTCACACTTGGCCACTGGTTATTAAAGAGGTGTTTACCAAAAGTTGGTATTCTATGTAAGAATGAGTTTCCAGTGCTGGAAGTATTGTGAGAACAAAGAAAGAGGCAGACTGAGGATTTTATGAAGTTTGGAGCTAGTATAGAGGCAGGAATATCTCTCAGGTATTAGTAAAACAAGAGGAGTCTCACACCCTGAAGTATGAAGGAGTTTATGTCATGAGGTAGGCAAAGTTGAGCTGTGACCAGTGAAGCTATTCCTGGTCTCTCTCAGAAACAACATGTTCAACATGAGTGTAGAATCAAGCTGGGCATCCTGGCTGGTACCAAATGCTCAGCTGTCTTAAGACTTCACCTGTCCTGTACGGTCTTGGCCATATGCCATAATCATGTGGCAGACAAGGTGGTGCCCATAGTCATGTTAAGCTGGCTCCCTATAGATGGTAAGCTTACTGAACTTAACTGTTTCCTTGGGTATTCACTTTTTTTCTACAAAATAAAAAATAAATTATTGACAACACATGAAATTGTGTACTGTTTTTCTATTCATTTGTGATTTGTGAGTTCAAAGGCACTGGTACAGAGTCAGAAAGATAGAAAAGGTTTCCTTTCTTTTACAAGTACATTATGCACGTTGTGCAATCTATGTTCACAATTGTTTTCAATGTGTAAGATTGAAAGTCTGTTTTCATAAACCTGCAGCTTTGGATTTCCCAGGCATTTGACAGCCAAAATTCTGCTGTGAATTTGTATGGAGAAAGCAGCACCTATAACTGGAATTCTGTCATCTCTCTTTTTGTGACTGGCTTATTGCTCTTAGGATTATACCCTCAAATTTCATTAATATTGTATGAGATGTCAGAATTTATTAATTTTTCAAAATATGAAAATATTCCATTGTATGTGTATACCATATTTTCTTTATTCTTCAATAAATGGACAAGTGGACTGCACTGAGCTTTGGCTTTTGTAAACAATGTTATATGAACTTGGGTACATATGTGCCTATTTGAGATCCTATTTTCAATTCTTTCAGTTATCTAACCAAAAGTAAAAATTATTATGAATCTATTTTCAGTAGTAGAGGGGAAAACATGCTGTTTACATAATTGTTATACTATTATAAGGTTTTTATTTTTTTTTTTTACATTCCTACATGTTTCATTTCCCTCTTTTTTGATAGTAACCATCTTAGTGAATATGAGCTAATATCCTATTGTGATAATTTTATTTGTATCCCCTTAATGATTGATAATGTTAAATGCTGTACATTTATCTTTGTCATCTTGTGTATTTTCTTTGAAGTAATGCTAATAAAAATTTTTTGATCTAGCTTTAAATAAGGTTATATTTTGTCATGAAGTTGTAGATATACATAATTTGGATATTGATGCCATGAGATGTATAATTTGCAAATATATTTTTCTATTCTGTAGTTTACCCTTTCATCCTTGATTATGCTTTTAGATGTACAGAATTTTTTTTTAATTTTGTTATTATCTGTTTTTACTTTTTTGCCTATGTCTTTGGCATCATGTCTAAGAAGCTATTAAAACTATGATGTCATACATATATATATATATATATATATATATATTATTGACTGTACAAAATACCTAACACTCTAAGTTAACAAAGGAAAAAGTGTATATAACTCACAATTTGTGGCAGTTTCAATGCATAATTAGCTGGCTCCAAGTTAGGGTGGTGTGGCACAGGGCAACGCTTCAGTGGGCAGAAGACGGAGAGCATAACAAGAGATTAATGGGGAGAGCAAGCCTGTTTTCCTCCCTTACACTGTGTGCAGGCTATCTGCCTACACCACCTCTGTGGCCTCTTCTTCCACAGGCTCAGGATATTCACAAAGTGAAGCCCTTGACCTCCCACTGAATTACTTAGTTAAACTTCTAGACTGTTTAATTCTCAAGCTGACATATTAATGTATTAACTACTACCATATCATATATATTATTTATGTTTTAACTTGAAAATTTTGTAGCATGAGCTCTTATTCATAGAATGCTGATCTACTCTGAGTAATGACCTAATTTTTGTACTGTGTGCCGTAAGGGCTCCAATTCACTCTTTTGCCCATAGATACCTAGTTTTAACACTATTGAATGCATTCTTTCCCAGTACATAGTTTTGATTTTTTTTGCTGAAAGTTATTCAGCTGTATATACAGAGCTTTATTTCTAGAATCTCTGCTCTATTCCCCTAACGTTTATTTGTCTTCTTGCTAATTCCACACTGGTTTGATAGTTGTATCTTTGAAGCAAATTTTGAAAATGAGATGTATGAGGCAGCCAACTATTTTTTGAGTCTTTTTAATAATAGATACTTTCTTTCCTCAGTTAAAAAATTAGTTTCATTCACACTCTCACTTTTTTAAACAGCCTCTTACTTTACATTTTTAGTATTTTAAGCGAAATCTAATTCTGTGTCCATGAAAATCAAAGTGTACAGTTCTTCATTACAGAAGGAAATATTGACATTGCAGTCCTTAGAAATGTACATTAAAAGAACCATTGTCTGGAGGTGAGGCCAAGGACAGCTTGTAAACTGCGTGTGTATGTGACCACTGTATAGCAGAAGAGGTTTCTGGGGAGCAAAGAGAATTTAGAACAGTGAACCATTGTTTGGTGGAAGCAGGAACATCAAAGTTTACAACATAACTTTCACTTGTTCATCTGCTTTGCAAATCGTACTTTTAAAAGATAATTTCATTTTGTTTTCTCAGTTTCCCATAGTAATATTTTTATTTATATTTCTTTTTTTTTTTTTTTTTTTTTTTTTTTTTTTTTTTTTTTTTTTTTTTTTTTGTCTTTTTGAGACAGGGTCTCAGTATGCAGTTCAGGCTGGCCTTGAGCTCACTTTTGTAGCCCAGGCTGGTCTCGAACTCACACCGATCCTCCTGCCTCAGCCTCCTGAGTGCTGGAATTACAGGCGTGCGCCACCACGCCCGGCTTATTTATATTTCTTACACTTATGCCTGCAAGAGTTTTATTATATCTGTCCACCATGGTGGACACTACAGTTTCATTATAGTTCTAAAATTTCGGGTTTATTCACCATATTTTGATTCTGTGTGATTAATACAAATGTATCCATATGTTTTAATGCTCCTTAATAACTATGCTTCACACCATTGAAATGACATTTTTAAAAATAAAATTAGGAATTTTAATAAAATGTTTAATTTTTACAGTGCAAACACTTCAGATAATTAAGTATTGGTGAAAGGTGATGAGTTCAGGTGGAAAAAATTTGAAGCTTGTGAGGAAATGCCAGCTAGAATGGAGAGCTGGGATCCCACTTACTTTGCAATTCTAGAATTATGGGGAACCTCAAAAGCAGTGTGTCTCTTTAATTTACATCAGTCTTGGTAAATAGCTAGGAGGTTTTGGAACAGGAATTTGGTATGGTGAAAATGGTATTTAGGAAGAGATATTCCTGGAATATTACATAGAAGATATTATAGCTAAGAAGCGTGAATGTAGTAAGATGTTTTGTTGGCCCTTTGTATTCACACAGATATGACTAGATGAGAAACCTGTCAGCACTGTGGACTTAGAAACATGAAGCAGTAAGGAGAAATGCACTGAAGTGGAAGAAAAGATAAGCACTAAATATGAGATAGCTTCAGAAGCAGTGGGCACAGGACTGAATTTTGAGTTTGATTTGTGTGTTTGTTTTAAATTTGAAACAGATACAGAGCATGGAAAAGAGCTATCAGTATACATGATTGTAAGCTTATTATGAAGTAATTTCAGAATTATTAACTGACTGGATACTAAGGAAGAGAAAACTTAGAAGCTGAAATATGACTTTAATATTTAAAAACTAAGTGACAGAGATTCATGGTAATAGAAATTGTGTGGACGAGAATATGTATGTTCATGTGTCTATAAGCATTCACATATCTAATATTAATATGAAAAGTTGAATCTATTCAGCATAAATGAATATATATTAACTCAAAATATTGTAGAAATAGGTACCATTATCTTTGCAAGCAAACTTTTTGACTGCATATGAAAAAGTAAAGATCCCAAATTTTAAAAAAGATGTGTAATAGAGATTACAAATCCAATTACTAGACTCATTTTATCTTTCTTATTTGCACAATGAGTGGTACCTTTTTCTACATATTATTAGCCTGACTATACACATACACCACTTTAAATACTTTTCATTTTTTCATGTTTTTAAAATTAGACTTCTGAAAATTTATTGCTATTAAACTGTACAATTTTTACCTATTACATGAACATTTAATTTTTCAACAAATATTGTTTGATGACAAATGTGCAGATAGATGTCTTATAAGAAGGCAGATAGTTTTCCTTTTCATTAGAAAAATTTACTTTTCCTCACTATTTTTGCCATCAACAGATGTTTTCTGTGCATATGTAAGTGTATTAAGGAAGGGTTAAATTATTCTATGGCCAGTTTCTAATATTGACTAGCTTAGAAGTTAATTTTTTTCAGTTAGATGTTTAAATCTTCACAGTGACATGTGTGTTTATTGATGTGGGACATATTGACATAAATCTGAATTACATATCATAATTAGTATTAACATAATTTTTTGCTGTTTCCTTATAGAAACCAGTATACTTTCTGAATGGTAATTACCATGTAAGTGAGAAATGTTGTGCATAAGGTTTGAATTTTAATATTTAATATTGTAATATGACTATATACTTTTGGTACATTATAGTGTGAGGCAGAGACAGGAGGATCACTGTGAGTCCAAACTATGTAGCAAGACTCTATACCATATGAACTAATAAAAAATAGTTAAACCTGTCAAAACCAATTCCATTTTATTCATTCCATATTAAACTTTAAATATATGGACCAAATGTAGTAGCTATAATTTTAGAGTAAAAATAGGTACATGCACACATATGTTGCTCTCTCACGCATGCTCTCTCTCTCTCTCTCTCTCTCTGTCTCTCTCTCCCTCTCTCGTACTCTTATTTCAGTTTTGTCTGATCAAAAGCATGCTTTCTATTGCTTTTGCTTTTGATATTTTTGTTTGAGGGATGATAAACATAGATCTAGGGGAAGCAATTTTACTAAAATTCCATAGAAGGCTGCCTGAGGTAAATTCCTAAGATGGTGTTCTATCTTCAAATCTAAATAAAAATATTTAGTATAATTATTTCATTATTGTGCTAACTGGCCCGGCGGGATGGCCCAGTGGTCTAAAGCACCTGCTTGGGAAAGCTTGGGCAGCTTCAGGGACTGTGGTTCAATCCCCAGCACCACATGCTGCGCCAGCCCTGCTCTCGTGGCGGGCTGAGCCGGCCATAAAAATGAGTGAATAAACAAACAAAGGGTCTGAAACAAGAAAAAAAATAAATAAAATTTAGCTAAGTATAATGATGTTAAATTTCAATTACCTAAAGTTCCAATTTTATGATTACTTGCCCAGTATCTAATTTCCCAGCGCTTTGTTAGATGTTCAAATGCTAGCATAGAAAATATACTTTCGTTTTTGTTTTGTTTTGTATTTTTGAGACAGGGTCTTACTATGCATTTCAGACAGGCCTTGAGGTCACTTTGTAACCCAGACTGGTCTCAAACTCACAAGAAATCTCAGTCTTCTGAGTGCTGGGATTACAGGAATGTACCAACACAGCAGGATAATAATTATTGTTAGCCGGGTGTGGTGGCTCATGCCTGTAATCCCAGCACCCGGGAGGCTGAGGCAGGAGGATTGGTGCAAGTTTGAGACCAGCCTGAGCTACAAAAGTGAGCTCAAGGCCAGCCTCAACTGCATACTGAGACCCTATCTCAAAAAAAGGCAAAAAAAAATATATATATATATTGTTAATGAGCTTCCATAGCATAGATGTTGTGGATGGATGTCTACTGCATAATATAATTTAAGCATTTAATTTTAAAAATTTTAAACAGGAAACAAGACCTATATAACTAAAAATGTAACTTTTATTTCTGACGAAGTCAGTCAAATCTGCTCACGATTTACCCTGAAACCATGTACAACACCTTCTAGATCTTTTGTCATCTGAATGAGATGGTCATCCAATTGCTTGACCGATTTGCTCTGTGAAAGCCTGAGAGAACTTTTTCCTCTGTATGTAATGCTCCTTAGGCACTTTATATATCATCGATCACTTTTCTCTGTGGTTCCATAATCCCCTTGATCAGAAAATTTGGGACACCACTGAGTTACAGGATGTCATAACACAGGTTCTTTTCTGTCCTAAGTCCTCACTGACCTTGAAGGGCTAGGGCCAACATAATATTTGCTATCCTTGTAGGCCTGCTATTTCTCTAATTTTTTTGTCTGTAGACTTCAATTGTTAACCATCCAGAAGAGGAGCTTAATAAAATTTTTATGCTGTAACAGAAGCAGTTGGGTTTAACATCACTATCTGTCTGAATATCAAACACCTTAGACATAAAATGGAACTGCTGTTTTCCAACAACCATAAATATTCTAAACTTCTAGTTCCTATACGATGTGAAAAAAAGAAACAATTACACGTTTTACACAGAACTTCAGAAATCAAACCATATATAATATTGTAGCAGGAAAATCCTGTGAATTTTTTCCTTGTCTATTATTTTATTTTATTACCTCTTTATACACACATTTACTTTAAAAAGAGTGTACCAATAATCTACATGACATTAGAAACAGTACACATTTATTTATTTATTTATTTATTTTTGTGGAACTGGGGATCAAACTCAGGGCCTTGCACTTGCCAAACAGGCACTTGTGCCCCTAAGGTATCACTCTGGCCCAAGCAGTACGCATTTAAAAGACCAAAATGTTTTTCAAGCATGGTTTTGGTGTTATATATTGCTATCCTCAGTGTAGTTGCTTCGTTCACAGATATCAGCATATAAAGTCAGTCAGGGTCTTAACTGTCCAGTAGAAAAGTGTAAGCATGAGGTATAAAAAGTAAAGTTATATTAATATGCTGAGCTGTAAAAGGCATTCGCTACCTTGGCGATTGCAAGGACCCTCTATTTTCAGTATCATTGAAGTCTTCAACAAAAGACTCTCTGTTGATCTCCATAATTGTATTTCTAACAATATTCTTGATAGTGTCAATTGGTATCTTACCTGGGCATATTGTATAAAACCATACCATCCCTTAATACTTCCTTTATTCTCTGTTATTTTCTCCTTTTTCCTGCTTTGTCCTACCCATGATAGTGCACATTCCACTTATTCGTCAACTTTATTATTTTTCTCACTAGATAAAGATCACTGAATGCAAAAATTTTTGTTTTGTTTTTTTTTTTCCCACTGGTTGGATTTCTTATCCTAAAAGAGTTTGAACTATATAATTATAATAAGTATTGTCAGAGAATTTATTTATTAATAAGTGACAATATATGTTCTGAAAGTATAGAGAATACAATAGAGAATGTGACTTTTATTTTGTAATTAAGGAGGTTTTTCAGATCTTCAAAGGAATACTGACATGTTAAAAGGTGTATGTCTCCATTATTATAAGTGGGCATTGTTATCATCCTTTTTTCAGCGTGAATGTTTAACCTGGAGTAGAATAAGAAAAACATAGAAATTAAAAATAATTTATCTAGGTGTGGTGGCACACGCCTGTAATCCCAGCACTTGGCAGGCTGAGGCGCAGGAGGATCAGTGCAAGTTTGAAGCTAGCTTGGGCTACAAAAGTGAGCTCAAGGCCAGCCTGAATTGCATAATGAGACCCTTTCTTAAAAAGACAAATATAATAATAATGATAATACTGGTGACTACAGTGTGTTTGTAAAAGATCAGATAAAAATTGAATTGCTTAGGATTTAGTTATTGTTCAGAGAGGAATAACTTCAAAGGTTTTTTTAAGAGAATAAAAATAATAAAAATGATACAGAATTTAAAACAAGATGTGAAATTAATATTGTTTTTTAAGTAGATATTGTGGAAGGAAAAGAAAGTGCTCAAAAAGAAATAAATAACAATTGGGATGGGGGCAAGGAGCAGCAGAAAAAAGGAGGAATGATAGCTAAGATAGTTGTATTCTAATTTCTATTGGTTTATTAAAATGAATGGATGAATGGTTAATGCTTTATTTGTTTGACATATTTTGCATGCCTATATCTCCTAGTCTGAACAACTACTTTGAAGATACCTATTAAAGTTGATAATTCTTTCTATAGCTTCTATTTATTAAGCAACTGTTGGGTGCCACTCATTATACTGGCATGTAAAATACGTGAAATTCTTTAGTTAGGCTAAGAAAGGTAAATATCATTTCCAATATACAGTTGAGATACTAAGGGTAAAAGGTTTTATTTGGATAAAACTGTTAGAAATGGTTTTCTTCCATAATTTCTTAAATTGATACCACATTTCTTTTTACAAGGATTTGGATAAATTATATGCAGTTTTGAAGCTATCTGGAATTATTAAAAATTCTCATTTTAAGTAGCAAATGGCACAGCCTAGTTTTGGCTGATGTTCTGCCATAATACTCTCCAGTGTGGTAAGCATCCATGTTTTCATTTTTAGTGAGGAATATTTTGGAGCCTTCTTTTCTATTTGATTTCTAAAACAGATGGAGGACTCCCACCTCCTACTCTAGGTCTTCCTTCTCAGGTTGTACTTAAGGAGATGCGTCATACAGAAACTTCCCTCGACTCTATAGGGATATCCCCGCTGAGAAACCTCCAGTCCAGTTAGCTCTTGTCAGGTACACTTGCTTTTGGAACCCGTGACTCCTTAATTCACCAAAATGTAGAAGTGCGCCTCTCCAAATACTGACTTCCTTCTCCTCCCTGGAGTTTTTATGTTTTACACATTTCCAGATTGAAGTTTAGTCCTAAGTATTATTTAAGATCATAATTTATAACCATTAAAAAGCTATGAAAAATATGATGCTGATGTTTAAAGCAGCTACAACTTTTGAGAATAGATGTCTTAGGATCCCTATCACTTGCTTTGTAATATGATATATACTTTGCCTTCCCCAGAAGTACAATGTGTTACCATATGGCCAATGTTTTTGAATTCTTTTACTTTATTTAACTTCTCTTCCAATATCAATGTTTTGTAGTAATATTATCAGTTGTATTGATACACTCTCTTTTTAACCTACTACTAGCCATATTTATCTGATCTCATATCATAAAAATTACAAAGGCGTGCTTTGAACCAGGATCTTAGACATTGAAGTTCAGCTCTTCCTGAGGCACTTACTTAAATTTGAAGAGAGG
>PVJA010005053.1:0-81476 GCA_004027025.1 Myocastor coypus | reverse complement strand
AGAGAGAGAGAGAGAGAGAGAGAGAGAGAGAGAGAGAGAGCAGAGAGGGGAGCGGGGAGAGAAAATACTTCAGTTTTCCTTCATCCTACAGTTTCTTGCCAATTCTCCTGGGATCCAGAAGGCCAGGAAAATCAGCCAGGGCTACTAATGCTTCAGACAAAGCAGCCTCCCACTGAGAGGCCAAGGTGGAAGACAGCAGCTGAGGTCGGAGAAGGAGACCCGCGCAGAAGCAGGTTTCCGGGTCCTCCCCAGGGAGCCCTAGCTGTACCCATCAGCTATCTTCCCAGCCCTTCTGCTTGGATGGCCCATTCGAAGATGTCAGCTTCTTCCTCCAAGTGAGCTGTTGCCCTAGGGTCCCACGATGTTCAATGCTTCCAGGCCAGTCTGACTCTCATTACAGCCTGTTTATAAAATCAGAACAATCCCCCTCTAACCACTTTGTTTCTAGACGGGCATTTCTGTCATCATGGCTACCCCAAAGGATCACAGTGGCACCTACCCTCTGCAGCCCACCTCTCATCCAAAACTGGTGACCTGGTGTGAAGCCTCCTGTATGAACAGCTTGCCTCTTTCCACAGGGTAAAACTCACCCCTGTCAGGGTCCCACTACTTTGTCATTACACGGAAGTCTCCCTTAAGTGCCCCAATCAGTCACATTTGCTTCTTGCTTTCTGTACTTTTTCTCCAGATGCCTGCATTCACAGTGTCTGGCATCTTCTGCAGCTGTTCAGATCCTTTCTCTATCTTGGTGCTTCATGTGTTGTCTGTTTCATGAATCAAAACCCTGAGCCCAACAGGCCACTCTGAGTTCCCCTCTCAGAATTCTCTTAGTACAAAAGGCTGCTACCTTTCATGTTGATGCATATTTCTATGGGGTGGGACACTCAAAATGAATCTAAGTTACACTCATGGTGGAGGGAGAAATCTACTTATAGCAGACTGAATTATTAGTAGTTGTCTAAGGAAATGTACATACCTACGTCAGTGTGAGTGGTGAAGGAAAGGCATTTGTCCACGAATACCTAGGCAAAGAAGGGTCCTTGTTCCTTCCTCTTGCTCTATAGAGAAGTCCAAGGAAGTAAAAATGGCTTCTGTAGGTGCTTCATTTCTACCAGGGAGGATGAGAAACAGAAAGAAAGCTGCCAACAGTTTCTAACTAACTAACAGTTTAGTTAGAACAGTGCTGGAGATCTCTTGCACATCAAGGTGACTGTAGTTAATAGGTTGCATTTTTCAAGGATGCTAAGAGTGAACTTTAAATGTTTTCATTACAAAGACAGGATCAGCATGTGAGATAAGGGATATACTCATTAGCCTGAAGTGGCCACTTCATGTTGTATAAATGTATCACAATTGCAAGTTGTGCCCCACACAACTATTATGTCAATTGTGCATTAAGTTATATTTAAAAAGAGAAGTAACTCTATCAAAGAAACAATAGATTATTGAAAGAGCCTGGCATGCTTGAGCCTTGCAGGTAGAAACTTCAGTGTAAGCAGGTCTCATAGAACAAATACATGTGCCCAAGTAAAACAAAATTCTGGAATTCTTTTGATTTTTCTCCACCGGAAAAAGTAATTTAATAACCAAGAACTTCTAATTGTGAGATATCTCTAAATTGAGCTCCAGTTTTTTCCACTGGAAGCTTTCTATAGTTATCTGACATAGAAATCCAGGAAACCCAAATGGTTTGATTCATCCACCTTTTCCATTTCTTTTGGAAAACTCAGAGACTATGGTAATAAGCACACAATAATGAATTAGCTCAGGCCATTGAGACTTTATATGACACTCTTTCAATAACTTTTTTTCACATAAGAGAATGGTTTATTATAAAAAGATTACACATAAAATTTAGACAACATATATACAAATTAAGAAAGTATTCAACTTGAAAAAGGGAAGTAAAAGGTAGCTAGCTGATCACTAGTGATATTTTGTTTAAAATTAAAAGTAAAATGCATATGAAACAGTCACATGATTTGATAGCAATAATGGTCTTTAATTTTCAGAAGTAAATATTTTGTGCTAGTCTCACCCTTCACAATGCTTCTTTGACTAAATTTGTAGCTGCCTCAATTCCTTTAGGTCCAGAGAATGATAGCAAAAGCACATTCTTTTTAAATATTTCTGTACATTTGCATTGCAAGTCAAACCTTATTTATTTATTTAGTTAGTTAGTTGGTAGTACCTGGGATGGAACTCAGGACCTTATGCTTGCCAAGCAAGCACCTGTTCCACTGAGCTATCTCTCTGGCCCGCAAGTCAAATCTTTAGAGATATTTCATCCAATTCATAAATACAAATAAACAGGTTTTATTGATATGTGCTAGTTACTTGCTTTATAATTTTACATGGATTAGTGACTGATAAGTTAAAATGCCAGCTCCAGGAACAGATAAGCTCCCATACTGCTATAGTTTAACACAACAGAGCATTTTTTTTTTTTTTTTTTCTTATCTGACACATGTCTAATACCACAGTTTCAAGTTGACTGGCAGCTTTCCACTTGTTCATTCAGGCCTCTTCATTCTGTGGGCTCCTCTGCTATGGAGTTTTGGGAGTGTCTCCCTCTGCTGGAAGATTGTGGGAGAGTGTGAGAAGAAAAACTAGATAGAACTTAATTGGGTACAAATTCTCCATGGGAAATGATGCAAAAGAACGTAAAACTTCTGTCTTTTGCTGGTCAGCTGCTTCCCCTCAGCTCCTTGACTATGAGAGGAGATTATAAGGCTTCCAGGGTCAGCTTTCCATCTCTGTCACTGTCATGGTTTGAGGTTTTTGCAAGGGGAACAATATAATACAGGACACATTTTATAATATTGTTTTATAATCATCTAAATAATTATACAAAGAGTGTAGGAAATCTGTCCACACACCAAAGACCATAGAATCCAGCTGAAAGCCTGGATTCTAATATCCTGCATGAATCCAGCTAAAAGCCTACAGCCCATACCAATGCCTCCCAGAGGTCCAATTGGAGGCCTAGAGCCCACACAATGTCCCATGCAGGCTGGCTTCATGTTCTGTGCTGGAAAGGCCCAAAGGTCAGTGGTGGAAGCTAGAAAGTCTATGCCAGCAGGATGAAGGATCTGTGCCAGCAGGCTGAGGGATCTGCATTGGAGCCATGTCTTAGTTACCTTTTACTTGTTGCTGGGACAAATACCCAACACTCAAAATGAAGGAAGGAAAGGTTTATTTAGCTCACAGTTACTGGAGATCTCAGTCCATATTCAGCTGGTCCAAGGCTGAGTGGCACATGGTAGAGATCATCCAGTTCGTGGTGGTGGAACAGCAACAATCACAACAGAGGCAACCGACCAACCAGTGGAGCAGAGAGCAACAGCACGAATCTGTCTTCCTGTCTCTCTCTAAATTACATCAGGCTCTCTGCCTTAGCCTATCCACCTCAGGCCACACCTATAATTCCTAGCAGTACTCAGACCAATAATCTCATCAGTAGGAAAGCATATAATTCCAGTGACTCATGAGTCAAGTCTCAATCTATAGAAGTCCCTGCCTCATGATTTCATGAGGCTTTGGGGGGACAACTAGACATAAACCATAACAAGCCAGGAAACAACACTCAAGAACCAGAGGTCCCCCAAAGGTACCACAGCCATCCTCAGCAACAGTGAGATCCTGAGCTCTTCCAAATGATGCTTAAGATGAGAATCAGAGCTCCTCCAAAATGAACCACAGCCTTCTCAGTGATAGTGAGGGTCCCGAGCTCCTCTAGCAATAAGAATAGCCAAGTTCATCAGGAGAGCCATCATGACAAGGTCCTCCAGCAAAACAGCCCAAGAGAACCAGCAGCTTTCAACAGTTTCTCCAAAGATCATCCCTAACAGTGTCTTGATAGCTTCTCCTGTTCCGCCTCTTGTGCTGCTGGAAGCAACCCTCAGGTGGGCCTCCCACACCAGCTCTATGCTAGTTCAATTCAGCTAGGTGTAACAAATCAACCACTGGTTAAAAATCCACTGTAGTGAAACTGAGCAGGAAGTCTATTTCTCAAAACATTTGGCCTGCAGTGTAGTTCAGAGGTACAGTGGAAGCCCTGGCTTCAATCTCTACTGCCCCCACAAGCTGGAAAAAAAAAAAAAAAGCGCAAAAAGGAAAAAACTTACTTCACATCCTCCATGAGTGAGTCAACTTAGTTAATTTCTATAATTAATGAATGTGCATAATTAAGAACAAAGTATACTTAGGAATATGCATGTTAAATATGTAGTTACTTTTTTACACTGTGTTTGAAAGCCAACAATGTCACTGTTCACTAACTATGTCATGCAAGGGAGCCTTTTAGTACATATTTGTGGTATGTAATGTCCTCAGATGGAGTTTGTACACACGCAGAACACACTTCCTTTGTTTCATGCCCTTTCCCTCCTCTCCTGCCATCTCTTGATCTTCCCTTTGAGAAAGATCTTTTTCCCAACTTCCTATACTTTTGTTTTGTTCTTTTCTTTTCTTTTATTATTATTTTTTCTTGTTTCAGAACTTTTGTTTGTTTATTTATTTATTTTTATGGCTAGCTCAGCCTGCCCTGAGGGCAGGGCTGGCGCAGCATGTGGTGCCAGGGATCCAACCGAGGTCCCTGCAGCTGCCTGAGCTTTCCTAAGCAGGTGCTTTAGACCACTGAGCCATCCTCCTGGGCCCATTGCTTTGCTCTTTTTTGTCTTTTTGAGACAGGGTCTCGCTATGCAGTTGAGGCTGGCCTTGAGCTCACTTTTGTAGCCCATGCTGGTCTCGAACTCGCACCGATCCTCCTGCCTCAGCCTCCCAAGTGCTGGGATTACAGGCCTGCGCTACCACGCCCGGCTGCTTTGCTCTTTATTTATATTTGTCTGTAGAAAAACCTTGTCCACGTTCACTGAAGCTCAATAAAATCACTTTCAAAATAACCTAGCATATATCCTGTCTTCAGCTAAGCACTCAGGACAATTAGCCCTTCCTTCTCTTTCTGTGGTCACTCAACCAACACGCTGACAAATTTATCACTGATTCTGATTATTATTTTCAAAATAGACAACTACCTACTCAAAAATTCTTCAGGGATTTCCTGTTATCAAAAGTCCTTCTGGGTATGGTGGTATATACCTGTAATTCCAGCTCTGGAGGCTGAGGCAGGAGGTTCCTTGTGTGTTTGAGGCAGCCTTGGCTATAAAGTGAGTTCAAGGCCAATCTCAGCTACATAGCAGACCTTGTCTCAAGAAAGACAAGCAAGAAATCTATCATAATAATCTGTCATATTTCTTCCTTTGAGTTTTTTATTTCTGATTGGCTCTTGCTTCCATCTTATTCTATGCAGGGACTGCACTCTCAGAACACCTGTGGAAAGTGGTCAGGCCTTGGGCCAGATGCCAGTTCCTCCACAAAGTCTTCACTGACCACCTTTGTATAAAGCAATTCCTCAGGTTTCTCTTTGAGCACTAACTTTGCATCATATACACTTGGCGTGAACATACTTTACTTTCTCCATCATGCTATAGACTCCTGGGAGGGAGAGACCATGCCATTTTCCTATCATAGTCCCCATTGCACCTTTCAAGATGTTTCATAGTTCAAAGGTATTGACTGCAATACAGACTGGTGGTACCACTGAGATTTATCTACAACTGACCACCTGCGGTCACTACCTGCTACCAGAGACACCAACCATAAATTTTGTTTCAGAAAATTCAATGCACAGGGCTGGCCAGATAGCTCAGTGGATTGAAGTACCTCCTTAGGCAGACCCAGGGGCCAGAGATACCATTCCTGGCCTGCCATGCTGGCCCCATCCCCAAGGCATGCTGAGACAGTGAATGAGTCTGGGTGTGGTGGTGCATGCCTGTAATCTCAGCATTTGGGAGGCTGAAAACAGGAGGATCACTCCAAATCTGACCTGTGTAGTGAGACCTTGTAGACCCTGTACTAAATAAACTTTTTCTAAAAAAAAAAATCAGTGGAGAAAGAATGTGATAACTTTCTTGAGTATCTAAAGAATGGCCTTCTCTCTCTCTTTCTCTCTCTCTCTCTCTCTCTCTCTCTCTCTCTTTGTCTTTTTGAGACAGGGTCTCGCTATGCAGTTCAGGCTGACGTTGAGCTCACTTTTGTAGCCCAGGCTGGTCTCGAACTCACACTGATCCTCCTGCCTCAGCCTCCCAAGTGCTGGGATTACAGGTGTGCACCACCACACCTGGACCTTTTCTCTTTTTTTTAAAAAAAAAAAGAATTTTATTTATTTATTTATTTATTTAGTGTGGAACTGGGGATTGAACTCAGGACCTTGCACTTGCCAGGCAGGCATTGGTGCCCCTGAGCTATCTTCCCGGTCCCTGACTTTTCTATTTAAAAAGAAAAAAGATATATATCCTGTATATATGTGTATGTAATAGGCACAGTCATGCATGCATGCAAATCCAGGACTTGGGAAGATGAAACAGGACAATTTTGATTTTGAAGCCAGCCTGGGTGACATAGCAAGTTTAAGGCCAACCTGTACTATGTGGTGATATCCTGATTCAAAAACCAACCAGACAAGAACAAAAAGCAACAACTACACAAACAACTCAGGGAAAGTAGAGCACTGTCAGGCTCAAGTGACAGGAATGGAAAGAGGAGGCTACTCTTATAGCCACCCAGGGTTTGAAACACACATCCAGGCTTCTTAAACTCAGTATACATAGTGACCTCATGTCAGTTAGTAGCACGGAAGCAAAAATTGAGCAGGGACACACTTTCCTGGTCTGATACACATGTAAGATTCCAGAAGATAAAATAAGCTGGAAGATACTGACTGTGGATAAAATACCAGCTATAGGGGCTCATGTTTTCTGCTTTGAGTTGCTCAGAATGAAGTTCTCTCACTGCTGGGACGAACAGTCCTTGAAATGAATCACAGTGGTGGTCGTCTCTCCTTGCTAGAAAGTAACAGGGGGTACAACTGGGTGCAGGCACAATGAATGAGCTGGGTCAGATTATCTCTGGTGTAGTCAGTAAAGGCGCAGGCAGTGTAAGAGTTACGTGGTGGCCATCTTAATCTTGTTTTGTCCTAATGTGATGTCAGAGTACTAGTTCATTTTAATTTTTAAAATTTCCATCACAATTTGTGTTTATTGTCTATTCTCTGCCTTGCTTTCTTCTTCAACCACACTAAGCCTTTCTGCTGTTTCTCAAATATTTCAGACATGCTCAATTTAAGGCCTGTGAACCTGCCTCTCTAGAGCTTGGAATACTCTTCTGCCAGATTCTGTAAGATTTCCTTCCCTTCATCCAGTAAAGCTGAAATGTCATTATTTCTGAGACTTTTCGGACGACACTGTATATAATGGCTTCCTCCACACTCCCCAATATCCCTTAGCTAATTCCCCATAACGTCCTTAGTATTAACACCTGACATGATAAATATTTGATGTTGGTTTACTGTTCAAATTCCTTCTGAATACTGCCTGATGCATTGTAGACAACCAACAAATATTTATTTCTTGCTTTCCTTTTCATATGTGTAAATTACCTCTCCAATGGAAATAACCATTAAGGATGAATGCTAGATGAATTAACTATTAAATTTTATTATTATAGGAAAAAGTCCTAGGTTCTTATAGGATAGGGTGCTCTCTTTATTTGCAACATACTGGCCATGCCAAATCAAGGGATTTGAGTACCTTTCTGTCATCTATAAATTGAGTCAATTTCTGATACTTCACAGAAGATTATGTAGGAGAGTGCCTTTGTAATCCTAGCAATATGAAAGTTACCAAAGGCACGCACCGCTGTTGCTGGGCTGGCTGACTAGCAAATAGTACAGTAATGCTTTCAGTATTTATTGAGGAAAAGAACAGCCTCCGCGCCACTCCTAGGAGAAACCACGCTGGCGCTGGGCGTGTTTCCTTGGCGTCGTTGTCAGGGAAACCGCCAAGAGTGCCCAGAGCAGGCATACACAAAGCGCGGTGGCTGCGCTGGCTCCGCCCTCGGCGCGAGCTTTAGGAGGAAGGGCCGGCCAATCGGAAGAGGCCCAGGGGGCGGGGCGCGCGGAGCAGGGGAGGAGGTGTGGCGGCCTCCCTCCCACACTTCCGGGTCGCGGTGTTTGCAGGGAATGCTCCGCGAGTAGCGTCGTTTCCGTTGTTGGCTGTTTGCAGTTGGGTAAACCGAGGCAGCTCCAGTTCCCCCTAGTTCTTCCGCTCCTGTGAGGTGGCCGCTGTTTCTTTTCTCTCACCCTGCGCTGTTTCCGTGCGGCTCCGCCGAGGGTGCACGATACGCGTGAGCCCCGCGGCGTCCTGCGGAGCTCGGCGGGGCTCCCGGACGGCGGGGCTTTGTGCGCGTCACTCTCAGCTCCGGGCAGTGCGCGGCCGGGCTCTGCGGCTCCGCGGCTCCGGCTGGGCTGGCGTCCTTCCGCCGGGCAGCCCCGTTTTCTGTCCCGGGAGCGCGGGCTGGAGGAACGCACTTTGCACTCCGTCCGCTGTCTGTGACACGTAGGCTGCCAGACCTGCGGCCAGGGTCCGCTCGCAAATCGTCGGGCCCGAGTCCGCAGCTGGCGCGTCCACGGGATGCTTCAGGCCGCCCCGAGGCGAGCGCTGTGTTGAAGTGACTCCCCCTCACGTTTGTGCCCCCTCCGTTTCCCAGAGAGCAGCTTCTTTGTTATAACATCCAGGGTTCTTAAGGGTGTAGGGTTTTTTTTGTTTGGATTTTTACAACACTAGGATTTCCTCTCTTCGCGTAACTGAAGGGGAGATGAAGAATTGGGCGTGATTTGCACTCTTCTTGGGACTTTAGTTCGTAAGCCCAGTGTAGCGCGTTTAGTTGCTGACCTCAGCTGGTAATGGCCCAGCTGCAACAGTTCATCCACGGAAGCTTAAGAAGAGCTTATTAGAAAAACAGTTCAGATGTTTGGGGTATTTTAATTGTTGCTTAGTTGGACTGATCAGTCCTAGTTCGCCGAGCGGGAAGTTAACGATAGGAAGCTGTGAAATACAATACAATCGATTCAAAAGGCAGACCATTTTTCTGTCTTTCTTTTAAGCCATTAGGTAGGTTGGTGAAGTTCTTTTGTTTTTTAGAGTTTTTAAAAAAAGTGATACGTTGACGTTTGATTAGTCCATTTAATCATGTGTATATTACATCTGTCATTTTCTTAGATGCCTAATGAAACGATCACAAAACACAGTGAGTTAATAGATGCTAAAAATAAATTGACATTTGGTGATTTGGATAAATTGTAATATTTTTCACTTTTAAATTCAACTTAAGGTCATTAAGCTTATGTTCTATATTTTCTTCCCCAGGAAAAAAATGTTTCTTTCTTTGTGGGAGTTCTTCTATGGGCACTTTTTTCGATTTTGGATGAAATGGCTCTTACGACAGATGACTGGAAAGTGTGAATTACAACGAATTTTTGATACCTATGTAGGTGCACAAAGGACACACAGGACAGGTAATGTTACTCAGAAAAGAAAAAACCTTTAAAAATTTAACTTTGAAGTGTAAAACAAGTGACAGTGTATGCGCGCTGGTCAGGTCGCACTGGATTTTGTAGCTTTATAATTTCTCTTTTGAACCCAATCAGTTCTAAAATTGTGTTATAGAAAAAGAAACCCAACTATAAGTTCGTATCTGTGCACAGAATGATCTTATGTGACTTCCTGAATTTATCAGTTCTTTTGATTCCAACCTGTTCTCTAGAAAAAACTTTATTTTATTTTATTTTATTTATTTATTTTTTTTTTTTTTTTGTCTTTTTTGAGACAGGGTCTTGCTGTACAGTTCAGGCTGGCCTTGAGCTCAGTTTTGTAGCCCAGGCTGGTCTCGAACTCTCACAGATCCTCCTGCTTCAGCCTCCCAAGTGCTGTGATTACAGGCGTGCGCCACCACGCCCAGCTGAAAAAACTTTCTATACTTCTGTAATCCCAGTTTATGAAAGTGGGACGAAGTGCTTCAGTGTAGAAGCATCATTCACCAGTCTTAATTTCTTATTCCTGGAAGGACGGTGGTGAGGTGGTCCCTAGGAAAGATTAGTAGACTCAGAATTGTGTTTCCAGTACCATAACTACTGATCATAGCCATGTATGATTACGAGCTTAGAATGTGGCTCAGATGTTTGATTTGTGTCACAACTGTCAAGCATGCACTAGATTTCCACGATGGTGAACATGTTATTGTTTATATTTTTTATACATTGAAATGTTTAGGATCTGATGAGTTCAAATGATTTTACCTATTTTCTTTTACTATAATATTACTTGTGGCTAGAGAAAATTTCCTGGTGCATGTGTGACTCACGTTTACATTTGCATTATCTTTCTGCTGGCCAGTACTACTCTCTTCTCTTTTGAAATATGTTGGTTTTTCAAGATTTCTTTGAAAGTATTACTCTAAAGTAGAACACAAATGAGTGAGAAATGGGGTTTGAAACACTTTTTAGACATGATAGGGAGGCTTGAGAATGGCTATGGCTTGTGAGCACTGCATTAAGTGGAAGGAATTAAGCAGATTTTTTATGTAGATGAGGGGGGCTTTAAAAGTCACCCCAAGAAGTTGGGGGACAGGAATGTTGGCTTTGGGAAGCACGCCCAAGACCACCAGGAGGTCTGACAGAATATGCCTTAGGGCAGTCCCATGACTTAAGCTTAATTACTTGTTTACAACAGCCGATTGACTTAAATTACTACCTGTTCTTTTTATTTGCCCTTAGAAGAACAAAGTACCTCTTTGTTAAGAAACTTGTGCTGGTGGTATTGTTGATTTTTCTAATGTGTAATGTGGGAGATTATTCCTCTAAAAGCTTTATTTTGGGACAAAAGACTTCTTTTAATTTTTCAAGTTGCAGAGAAGATGATAACTAGTAAATATGCTGGGCTCTTCTTTTTTTTAAACCTAGGGCCTCAGGGTTACTAGCCAGCACTTTACCACTGAACCATATTCCCAACCCTTAAAAAAAAAAACTTATTTAGAAACCTGAGCCCACTATCTTTCCCAGGCTGGCCTTAAACTTGGAATCATCCTGCTTCCCCTTTCTGGGTACCTGAACTTTAGTTGTATGCTGCTGAATTTTTTAATAGAACAGTGAAAACTTTCTTGACATTCTTGAAACAAGCCAGAAATGGAGGAGCTATTTTATTCTTTGATGAGAGGGTGGGTGGTTGGCCAGATGACTGCACTTTTGTTCTTGTGAGATTCAGTTGCTAGCACCTCTAAACATTTACTCCTGAAGGCCAACAAAATAAGAAAGTGTAGGACAGAATGTGGTATTGAGATGAGCTTTTGGGACTTAAATTAGTCATAAACCCTTCGGGGAGCTACACAGAAAAATTACTGGTGAAATAAGTTGGTGGCATCTTTTGCCTTGCTATATTGCATTTGGTTGAGGTTTTTTGAGCAGTACTTCTCTATCCTGTAAGAATAAAATTTAAAATTGTTTGCTATGTTATTCACATAGAAAATATATTTTTTACTTTTCTTTTTTTTTTTTTTTTAATTTTTTTCTTGTTTCAGAAGCTTTGTTTGTTTATTCACTCATTTTTACTGCAGGCTCAGCCCGCCCCGAGGGCAGGGCTGCCACAGCATGTGGTGCCAGGGATCAAACCGTGGTCCCTGAAGCCGCCCAAGCTTTCCCAAGCAGGCGCTTTAGACCACTGAACCATCCCCGCCGGGCCCCTAGAAAATATATTTTTTAAAACATAATTTATTAGTGGTTTGATAGTTTTATTGTTATGGAGTAAATCATAAATAGCATTAAAGTGGCAACTTTTTTTTTTTTAATTTCAGAAAATTCTTTGACCTACTCCAAGAATAAGGTAAGATCATACTAGCATGATAATTCTAGAAAACTTGAGTATTTTTTTTTTTCTTTAAAGTACTGCTTAAGTTTTGGAATTAGTTTTAGTGTCCTGCTATAAAGAACATTAAATTTTCCCATAAGTTATTGTTTTAAAATTTTTTAAGAAGTCATTGTTTCAAGTGATTCTCTGTTTTTCATGCATAGTGAAGTTCCTTGAATAATTTGTCCTGTTTTGAGATTTTACCTGTTTATTTTGCCTTAAGAGAGTTGATAGCTTTAGAAGGAGAAAGCCTTCTCAGTCTGTAGGACTAGCTATGTAGGAGTAGAGCAAACAACTTTGAATAAAGCAGGTCCCAAATCCTGTACTTTTTGGGATATCCTAAGAAGCCATAATTCATGCTGTATAGTCATTAGCTTTTGCTGTATAACAGCCTGTTACACAAATCTTAGGAGCAAAAACATTTGTTGTTTTTTTTTTTTTTTTTTTTTTTTTGCTCATGTTGTGTTGGTCACCTGGAGAGGCTCTACAGGCTGGTGCCAAGTTCAGGTCTGTTTATTTGTCTTTAATACCCGGGTGGGGGAAATAGCGGGTACCAACAGAATGATCTCATAGTAGATTGCTGGAAGCCCAAACATGCAGACATATTTTAATTCTCTTGTATCATATCCATGAACATTCAGTTGACTAAAATAAGTGGCTAAGCCCATTTCAAGAAGTAGAGCAATATATATTATGCCTCACCATAAGGCCATGATAGAGACAGTTGAGAATATAATGGACATATAGGGCAGTGAAAAACTGGGGCCAGTAATTAGTCTACCACATGCTATTATTTTCCTGTATTGGTTTACAATTTTTTCTACATACGGATTATTTGATCGGACCAAGATAGAGTATGGGTGATCAAAATCATTGCTTGAAATCCCACTAATAGACCACAATTACCATTGGACAAGAAAATGAATAAAAAATATTTAGAAATTTAACTTAGAGATTAAATATAGCTTTATGAAATTCTTTAGTTATGTGTGTGCAGATCTCTGTTTTTGATATCTGTATATCTTGTATTTGGTCATAATGTAAAATGCTACTCAAAGTAAAAATTTTGACTTGTTACTCTTGAATGAAATTGATATGAATTACTGATTTATGCTAGAAACGGTGAATTTCTAAGGGATGTCTGTTATGTTCAGGGGAGTAGCTTATAAACTATGTGCTTTAGTCTTATTAATGAATTATTTATGTAACAGTAGCTCAGGTACCTGAATGAATATTGGAGAGCATTGTTTAGAATCCTCTCTTGTTCAGCATCTTAGGGAGTTATTAATTTTTTTTTAAATGAGAATGTCTGGTTCAGAAAGCTAACAATTTACTGGTTATTAGAACCTTATCCACCTACATGGTTGCTTTAATTGAAACTTGGGATGTAGCTTCCCAAATTATCAGTATCAAATTATAGTAGGTGTACACGGTTAAGTATTTTATTTCAAATCTGATTACAACAGTGGCTCTCAAGCTTGAACAGAATCTTCTGGAAGCCTGTTAAAGCAGCCCTCAAAATTACCATGCCCTGGATCTCTGATTTGATTCTGATTCCATTTCTCAGGCATTCCCAGGCATTACTGCCACTGCTCTTGTGCTGCTCAGGGCACCGCTTTAAGGACCATTATGGTAGTGTGCTGTGGACATCTATCTGCTCTGGATCCTGACTGCTCTAACTTTGTTTCTGTAGGGAACAGTAATTGCATTTCCTAACCTGAGTATACTGCATTTCAAAATGTCATGAATTTGGAAGTATTTAGGTGGTGAGCTCTCTAGAATGGATTGTTCTGTGAAGTGTACTTACTTTTAGCTTTGAAATTGCAAAGAGAATAAAACCATAACTAAGCTCGTCACACCTACGTTTTCTAGCTCCCCTAAGTCAGGAGTTGATTCCCTCAGATCCACCCAGGCTCTCTCTGCTGGAAGTCATCAGCATCACCTCTCCTGACACCAAAACTCCCTGAGCCTCTTCTTCATCTGCTGCTCTTGGCTTGCTCATGTATTGTCACCTCCGTGCCACTTTATATTTTAAACACAAAGTCATGATCCTGACCCAGAGCCTTTGTGCTGCTTCTGTTGAGCCAGAAGGCTCCTTTTCCTGGTCTATCTTCAAGTTCTTTTTTTTTTAAAGTTCCTTGGGGATTACTGTTCATTTATTGATCTGCTTGACATGTTTAACAATGATGAGTGAGTGAGCTGGGACAATAAAGAGGTTATACTTGGATTCATTATATAAAAGTCATGCCAAATTTAATTTGTAACCTCATCCATAAAATGATGTAAGGGATATAGGCTTGAACATTCTTCAGAACTAAAATATGAAGGTCGTTTTTCCTGTCACTTAATGACTTTATATGATACTTGTCTCCTTCACAAATTCCCACTTTTCTGCTCATTTCTTAAACCATGTACATTTTAAAATAAGGATTTTAATGCATCATAATATAAAACAATCAGTTATTTCTTCTACTAGATTTTAATAGCTATATTTGAATTTAAAATAACCTGACCTTAGCCGGGCGTGGTGGCGCACGCCTGTAATCCCAGCACTAGGGAGGCGGAGGCAGGAGGATCAGTGCAAGTTCGAGACCAACCTGGGCTACAAAAGTGAGCTCAAGGCCAGCCTCAACTGCATAGTGAGACCCTGTCTCAAAAAGACAAATAAATAAATAAATAAATAAATAAAAATAAAAAATAAAAAAATAAAATAAAATAACCTGACCTTATATATCAAAATTAAACCATTGGTTTTCTGTGACACTCACTGTTCCAGACTTACTTTAGAAATAAAACTTGAAATCAAGCATGAAGTATTTCAATACAAAGGATATATTATACCTATTGTTTTATTCTAGATCTGGGGATGGTTTTGGTGCATCCTGATGATTTTGAATGATAAAATGTGCACTAACAGTAACTATAAGTTTTGTGAAAAGTTTTTACTGCCCTAAAATGATTTTTTAATGCATTGATATCCCTTTCAAGATAGTGTCTGTAGTATCGTTTAATTCCAGTGTTCATGAACTTTATGACTTAAAGTTGATAGCTTTATCTTAATTAATTAATTAATTTATTTATTTATTTATTTTTGTCTTTTTGAAACAGGGCTCATTATGCAGTTCAGGCTGACCTTGAGCTCACTTTTGTAGCCCAGGCCAGTTTCAAACTCTCACTGGTCCTCCTGCCTCAGCCTCTCAAATGTTGGGATTACAGGCGTGAGCCACTATGCCTAGCCAAAGTTGATAGCTTTAAATACATGAACTTTTATATAGAATTTACTGTATTGTGGGAGCAGTGTGTGGAAGTGCATGTGTGTGTGTATTTGTGTTTTGTCTGTCTGTGATGTCTTTAAGTTCATTAGTCATGAATTATTCTCTAAGCATCCTGACCACCTTCTACTTAAAAATGGAACTCCTCAACTCTCCCTGTCTTTTTTCCTTCATTGTTTCCTTATATTGTACTTCATATTTCCCACTCTCTCCTGCCCCAAAGGGGAAAAAAAAAAAAAAAAAAAAAAAAAAAAAACCACCTGTGTTTATTTGGTTTGCAGATGCAAAATTTCTACATGCAAAAGTACCTGGATGTAGTGAGCATTTTGGATAGGAAAGGATGAAGAGTAGCAAGGGAAATTCCCTTTGTCTACTGAGACTTTGTAGTATTTATTTCATTTACTACTTTGTAGGTTCTGGAACTGATAGTGTTGTATCTGAATAAAATGAGAGCATTAACATGCTCATTGTGTTCTCAATGAAATGGACTTCTCTCATTCAACTTTCTTGTCAATAGATTTTACAGAATGCAACACAAGTAGTTGAGAGTGAGGTGGACAAATGTGTAGAAGATATAATGAAGGAAAAGAATATTAACCCTGAGAAGGATACCAGGTGTGTACCTTTCCCATGATGGTGGTGATGATGATGATGATGGTGATGATGATGTGTTCACAGCTTGTCAGGTGTAGAGATCACACAGTTTTAGCACTTTCTAGAGCAAAGCTAGTTCCACCCTTTCACTTCCCTAAATGTGCTGCTGAGGTCTGCAGAGGTCAGTAAATCGTCTCTTGGTTTCCAGTCTAGTGCAGTTGTCATTTTACCGGCTGTCTCCTTTAGGATAGCTCATCATCCCTTTCTCAAGGTTAAATAACAAGCTTGTGTTCTCCTTGCCCTTCACGATTCAGTTGTACTGTCATCCTCTGGCGAGGTCTTGCCTGGCTCCTTTAGTCTGAGTTAGGTGCACTGCTCTGCCCTTGCTTAGAGCTCTGCTGCACGACCACCACCTGTGTGTTCTCATTCCATGAGAGGAGGTCTGTGGAATGCTGGCATGACACACATGACATCTTGCATGCCAAACCAGCATGCCAAATGTGGGCCTCTGGTTTTTAAGCACATAAGCTCCGCTGCCAGTTATGTATTAAGGCAAGATGGAAAGTAGATCTGTGAAGCTAGTAGAGGAATAAATACAAAACAGGAAAATGAGTCATTTGAGAAAGAAATAATGAAGCCATAAGTATAGCCAGGAGTTAGTAATGTGAAGATTACTTTGAGAGACATTTTAAAGACACAGTATCTGAGGGGCGGCCAAATAGCTCAGTGGAGCAGGCACAGGGACTGGGGTATAATCACCAGTGTGCTGTGTTGGCCCTGCCCCTGGGACATGATGAGATGGTTATTGGCCTATAATCCCAGTGTTTAGAAGGCTGAAAATAGGAGAATCACTATGAGTCTGATCTGTGTAGTGAGACCCTGTAAACCCTGTACTAAATACATTTAAAAGAAGTAAGACACCTGTGCATGCCAGGCAAACACTATACCTCTGAGCCGCTTCCCCAATCTATGATGTGTAAATTGTTGGCCAAGAGAGAGGGATCAGAGCTTGGTGAGTTCTAGGCCTGGGAAGTAATGGTCAGTGAAGTCATTAACTTCAAAACTCACTTCTCTGTTTCTTCAGGGAAGATAAGCTGTTGTAGTTAGAAAAATGCACATAACCTGTCACAGAGCTATTTGCTATACTTAGAGAATTAGTTCTATTGGTGGTATCTGGAAATAGATTTGGGGTACATGGGATTGCCCATGGGAAATAGAAGAGGTGGGTCAGCCCTGTGACTATAAAGTTTGTTGTTCCTAGGCCCTCTTCCTGTATCCTGTTTTACCCTACACAACTCTTGGTACATCTTGAGTGTTCAAGGAGACTTGGTTCTTTTATTAAACTGAAAGCTAGGAAGTGCTTTCTGAGTAGACTGATGAACTATAAGCTGTGGAGCTATGGAAAGCACCTTTGAAGCTTTTTAAAATTTATTTATGTTACGGCCAGCTCAGCCTACACTGGAGGTGGGACTGGTGCAGCTTGTGGTGCCAGGGATCGAACTTCGGTCCCTGCAGTTGTCTAAGCTTGCCTAAGCAGGCGCTTTAGACTGCTGAGCTATCTCGCTGGCCCGGGAAAGCATTACTTTGTTGTGATACAAAAGTATTACTTTCAAAATAATTTTGTTATTTTCAGTTTTAAAGTCTGCATGAAGTCATGCTTGCTACAGATAACTGGTTATAAACAACTCTATTTGGATGTAGAAAATGTGAGGAAAAGGCCGTATGATTCTGATAATGAACAACACGAAAAGCTACTCCTAAAGGTAAAATTTTTAATATCTGTATTTGGGATTATTGGACAGTAGAAAAATTAATCAGGCTTGAGCTAAGCAAGATCTGCTTCTAAAATCCAAAGACATTTTAGCTATTCAATTAGTTTGCCCCTTAGAGAATTTCATTGTTAGATTTCATTGATATGGAAAATTTTTTCATCAGTATCTATAATTTCATAAGAATCAATAAAATTTGGTCAGATAAATTTTATTTTAATGCTGTTAATTCTGAAATGAACTAATAAATTCATAAAGATCTTTTTAACTAAAACTCTGATCCATAAGCCTCAGATTTTCACAGTACTTTTTATATAAATTGCTCCTATATGGCATTAGTTTTAGTTACTCTCAAATTATATATATCCCTTTATAAATTATTATGTAAATATTCTGAGATTTATGAAATGTTAATAGACAATGCCATGATATATTTTTTATTGTTGAGATGTGAATATATAAGAATGTATTTATGAGTGAAGTACCAAAATGAAAGTGTGTTAGAGGGGCCCAGCAGGATGGCTCAGTGGTCTAAAGCAGCTGCAGGCACCACATGCTGCACAGCCCTGCCCTCAGGGCAGGCTGAGCCGGCCATAAAAATAAACAAAAAGTTCTGAAATAAGAAAAATAAATAATTAAATAAATTAATTAAAACGAAAGTATATTAGAGTTGTAGTAAGCTTTCTGGATCATCTAGTTTTAGGGGATGAGGGCTCTAAGGCCCAGAGAAAATGAAGTGATTCACTTTAGTACTAGGAGGTAGGGCCTAGAAAAGAGCGGTTTATTGCTGTCCTATATGTCTGTTCTAATTAATATTTTTAAATGATTAAAGAAAATTGCACATATTATACTTGTATGTAAGAGTTGTTAGAACCAAAAGTACTATGGAAAGAAACATTGACATTATCTGAGTAAGAACCACAAGGTTAAAAACAAGGTTTTTTCCTAGGGGAAAAGAATGAAACATTCACTTCACCTAATTGTAAAATTGAAACAACTTAGTTGTGTAAAATGAGAACAATAAAAGTAGATATCTCAAAGGGCTGTTGTGGGGATGCCCTTCTGTATTCCAAGTGTGTAAAGTAGTGGCTGGGCACTCACTAAAGGTTAATGGTATTTTCTCTCCTCATAGTTACTATTTTTTTCATTTCAGACCCTTTCTGTGTAATACCTTCCCATGTAAAAGGGATAAGATACAATTGTTAACATCATAGTCTAGGGCATTTTATTTTGATGATTCATCATGAAATTCAGACCTGGAGGCAGAGAGCCACTTCTTAGCAGTGACTTACCCAGCATGCATACCTCGGCCATGTTCCTGGCTAAAAAGCTGTGAAATCCATGCTTCTTTTAAGTACAGTCCTAGGAACACCTTCATTAAACTTAACCAAGTTAACTAGTGCATAGGCTCCAGAGCCCTACCTTAAGAAATCAGAATCTCCAGGGTGGAGTCCAGAAGTTTGATGCTTATTCATAGTAAATTTTGAGTTCTTTTGATTTTACCTGGCAGCTCTCACTGCACACACACTGACATACTTGTATTCCTTGTGGAACTCATGAGATGTTAATGGGAGCAAATTACATGTGGTGTTAGTAAAAGTGGGGCCAAGAGAAAACCCAGTCTAATGATTAGATTTGGCTCAGAGCCAGTTCTTTACACTTTATTTTCAGTAACAGGGTACTTTTATTAGGAGTCCTTTATGCAACAGTGCCAGAGATGGTAGTGAAATGGGGAGGGGAGGATAGTGAAATGGAGGGTGGAACTGTTTTTTTTTTGTAAATTTTCACTAGCTTTTTGTTAAGCCAGCTTTTGTAAGCTTGTTTTGGTTTGATTTGGGTTTTTTGGTATTTAGTATATGATAACCCTGTCATTAAATTTTTTTTAAAGATATTTGTTTAATGGGCTGGGCGTGGTGACACATGCCTGTAATCCCAGCACTTGGGAGGCCAGGCAGGAGGATCCGTGCAAGTTCGAGACCAGCCTGGGCTACAAAAGTGAGCTCAAGGCCAGCCTAAACTGCATAGTGAGCCAGGTGTGGTGGCACATGCCTGTAATCCCAGTACTTGGGAGACTGAGGCAGGAGGATTGGTGCGACTTCGAGACCAGCCTGGGCTACAAAAGTGAGCTCAAAGCCAGCCTGAACTGCATAGCGAGACCCTGTCTCAAAAAGACCAAAAAAGAAAAAAAAAAGATTGGGATATTATAGGTTTAATGATTCCCTTCCCTCAGGCCTACTTGCATTTTCAGATGAGGGGTTAATCATTCAGTATTTTAATACAGCCAGTTGAAATACAGAAGGCCAATTGCCCTAGTACTGTGGTTTTTTTAGACCAGCAATTAACCAATTCCAATATACATATATTAAATAGTAAATAAAACATGTCATTGTTTTAGCTTCTTTTGTATCATTTGCTATCTTTTCAAAATCTATTCTTTATAAGTTATTTTAGTTGACTAAATAAACTGCATTTTTAGGGTAATTGAAAAGTCTTCTAAATGTCTGTTGAACTGTTTATGGTATGTCTACCAAAGATTTTATTCAAAAGCATTCAATTACTAGTTAAATAAACCTTGAGAAAGGAAATGTCTTGGTAAACTCAGAATGTCACCATGATTTATAATGTGGGAGTGTGTTTGTGCAGCTTTGGAACCTACTGATGCCCACAGTAAAGCTGACAGCTAGAATCTCCAAGCAGTGGGCTGACATTGGTTTCCAGGGCGATGACCCCAAAACGGACTTCAGAGGCATGGGCATACTTGGATTAATCAATCTGGTGTGAGTAAAACTAAGCTTTCTTTTCTTCTCTAAAGAAATTATGTGTAGTTTCCAGCCTAGCTCTATTCTACTAAGAGTTGGTCTAGCTGTGTCATATTATCCCTGCATTGGAATGTGGTGCTTGAGGTGTACGCCGATGTGCAGCAACACAGCTTTTGAAGTCTGGCGGGGAGTTCCCCTGCTCTCTTTCTCTTTCTGATCTCTGGCTGGTATTCCTTTCTGCAATGTGCGTACCGTTTCCATACTAAAAATACCCTCTTTTTCTTTCTGGGCCCTGATTCCACTTAGGGAGAGATAACTACATAGGATGATAAAAGGTCTCTGCATGTGTATTCTACATTACTTGTGCAACTGACACAAATCCTTGATGTTTCAGAGCCAACATGGACTTGCTCTTCCTGTTTTATTCATTATTTATGATTGGGTACATTAATGAAATCCCCAAAATGGAACTCAAATCATAAATGATAATGAGAATTATTCTAGAGAAGAAATTGGAAGATGAATTTCCTGTTAGGGATGGTAGATTCTTTTGTTTGGATCTGGCCATGAATTATGATTGAGAGAAAATGTCTGAAATGGTGGCCAACTGCTGATTCTAACTGAAAAAATCCTGAAATTGTGCTAAATTAGGTTAATATTGAGAAAAATGTTTGAGTGAATATCAGTAAGGCTGTTTTGGGGAAAGAGGACTTTGTAGTAGGATTTCTGTATCTCTATTTTTTTCAAATACAAAGTATATGATTTCTTGAAATATCTAAACTTTGTAAGCATTTTTGTACCCAGTAATGCTAATTCTCACAGATGACACAGCAATCTGAATGTTTTAATTTTAAAAATGATATATCAGCATCCATCAGAAAAGAATTTAGTATAAGGTTTCAATAATTTAATAGATTTTGACTCTAGGCTGAGGTCAGGGATTCTGGTAGACCTTTGACTTCAAGATATTTTCACTCCACTTACAATTAATATTAACTAATTGAAAAAATTACCATACATTAGTAGCTGTTTGATTGTCAAAACTGTACTAAAGTGACTTAAAACATAAACGTGATTCCTTTGTGATTTGGCTCATTGTCCTTTATACACATTTAAGTAACAGACAATATATTAAAATTATGTCTTTTTAAAATTTCTTGGCCTTTGTCATGTAGTCTGTTAAGATATTTTCTGGCTTTGAAGTGTGTTGATGATTTGATAAATAACAAGGCTAAGATAAATGCATAGGGCGTGCACACAGAAGAAGAAAGGATGTTGTGCAGAAAGTGATTTTGAGGGAGACTGAAAAAATCTGAATAAGTGAGGAAAATGAAGCAGCAAAGCAGAAGAATCTTCCAGTGAAGACCAAAAGTGTTTGTAGGAAGAAAGAATGGTGGGAGGAAAAGTGGGAGCCGGGAGAACAGCAGGAGGTGTGGCCCTCAGTGTAGACGGTAAGTTGAGCTAAGTAAGTTCAGCACAGAAATAAAAGGTACTGTTTTACAGATTAACAATAGTTTCACTTTTAAAATGCTAATGAACTCTGAAATATATGAAGAATGTTGTATATAAAAATGCAATATGAACAGTCCAAGGATCAAGCAGAACTGGAGCCTTAGGAAAGCACTGCCTTAAGCAAGACTTGGGGTTCCCAGATCTCTCTGAGGAGCTGAATAAAAAAGCTATGTATATTCTGTCTCAGAGAATGTGCCTGTAAAACATCTGTGTATCCTTAAAGGAAACTGCAAAGGCTACCTTCAATCTTGACCCATCCTTCACTTACAGACATTGAGTTAATAGCTCCTTGTTCAGTGGGTTCAAATTTTGAGCCACTGAAGAATAAAAGTTGTGAGATTAGTCCATAGAAGAAAAAGCAGAGGAAGATTAGACATTTCTACCCTTTGAGTGATTACGCCCTCTACAATCAAAACCATGAGAGCCAGTGTTTTACTTTATTATTTCTTTGGGTATCAGTGTCCATCCAGTCATCGATTATGCCTTTGCATTTGTGTGCACCATTGGCTATGAAGTGAGACAAAGTTGAACAGGTCTGGTCCTTTCCTTACCAACTCAAGGAGGTTGTATTGGCACAATACAACCAGAAGGATGTTTGAACTTGCAAATAGGTAGCTTTCTATGTTCCTCCTGTATCTAGTGTTTCAGTTTTACTTGTAGTGAGTTTGTTTACTAGGTATTGAAGGGTTTTTTTTTTTTTTTGTAAATGAATCATTATTTTCTTTTCTTTTCTTTTCTTTTCTTTTCTTTTCTTTCTTTCTTTCTTTCTTTCTTTCTTTCTTTCTTTCTTTCTTTCCTTCCTTCCTTCCTTCCTTCCTTCCTTCCTTCTTTTTTGTGAGACTGGGGTTTGTACTCATGACCTTGCACTTGCCAGGCAGGCACTTGTGCCACAGAGCTGTCTCCCCAGCCACTACATTTATTCTTTTGATTGCACTAAAAATGCCACTAATCAGTACAGACTTAGGTTGTAGTTGTAAAGCTTTGGTGAAAGGTAGTGTTCCAACAGGTACATTTTTTACTATTTTATAAAAATAAGAGCAAATTTTTATAAAAGATTTATATTTAAAGTTTTTTATGTGGATTTTTAAAGCATTTTTATATTCTTGCCAAAGATTATGCTTTTACTGGATAGGCCTAATTCCTTAGGATTATTTCAAGTCAGTAAGTGATTTGGGACAAAAATTGGGATGACTCTGGTGATGCTAGGATTATTATTTTGATTATAGCACTTGTCTCTGGGTGTTGTTATGCATTTTGAATGACATATGCTTATTTTGTGATTTTCCTTAAACATTTTAGGTATTTCAGTGAAAATTACACCAGGGAAGCTCATCAGATCCTTTCCCGCTCAAATCATCCAAAATTAGGGTAAGCTGGCTAACAGTAATACAGTTAGGTGATTAAATGCATTTGAAGGCATTTCAGGGTCTGTCTTTTAGGGTATCATTTCTTTTTTTTTTTTTTTTTGTCTTTTTGAGACAGGGTCTCGCTATGCAGTTGAGGCTGGTCCTGCGCTCACTTTTGTAGCCCAGGCTGGTCTCGAACTCGCACCAATCCTCCTGCCTCAGCCTCCCAAGTGCTGGGATTACAGGCGTGAGCCACCACGCCCGGCTTAGGGTATCATTTCTTAAAGTACTATTTTTATTATTATTATTATTATTATTTTTCAGCTATACCAGGCAGGGATTGAACTCAGGACTTTGCACTTGCTGGGCAGGAGCTTATTCTACTGAGCTATCTCCCTGGACCCCTCTTAAAGTACTATTTTAATGAGAACTTTTAAAAGAACATTGGATGAGATGCGTTTATAAACTTATATAAAACCTTGACTTGTAAGAATAACTCACTCTGCTCATAGCCCAAAACACTTGTACATCAGAGAAGCCAAGAGAGAGAAAGAGTTGTGATCATGTGACAGTCACCGTGAGCTGCTACCAGTGTTGCAAGATGTCACTCATATATCAAGTTAAAATATATCAGCGATATTTGCTCATCTTGCAGGATGTTTGTCAGCCAAGTCACTCATAATCCAAGGCTTCACTGTATTTTTTGTATGTTTTTTATGACAGGATGGAATGTAATTATAAAAGCGAGACTTGGGGCATTTATAAAATTTTATTTTGAGAGTAGACTGGAAAATAGGTTGAGGAATGGCTTGAAATTAAAAACAGGAAAATGGGAAATGGCTTTGAAATTTGGAAAATAAAATGTAAACTGAGGTTGTATTATTAGCTTTAGCATTATTTTGTTTATATAGTCTGTCTAATCTGTAAGAAAATAATAGATCATAAAAGCAAATATCCTGATAATAGAAGAAAATACCAGATTACTGAAGTTTAGAGATCAATGAAGTTTAATGAATTTAGTGGTTTTTTGGTTTTAGATATCATGTGAATAGGACTTTATTTTTATTTCTTAAATTTTATCCAGAAAAATCATTAGGCTTTAAAAAACACTTTTTAAAAATTTGTTCTGGCCGGGCGTGGTGGCGCACGCCTGTAATCCCAGCACTCGGGAGGCTGAGGCAGGAGGATTGGTGAGAGTTCGAGACCAGCCTGGGCTGCAAAAGTGAGCTCAAGGCCAGCCTGAACTGCACAGCAAGACCCTGTCTCAAAAAGACAAAAAAAAAAAAAAAAAAAAATTTGTTCTGATTTATTTTTCTTATGCAGAAATTATGCCAAAAGCAATATTATATTTTAGAAAGTTACCCTTTACTGATGCCTTACATAATACAAATTTATTTTATGAGCTGTCTGGCTGTTGATATAACTGGTAATGTTTCTGACATAGGTATTCTTATGCAATAGTTGGAATCAATCTCACAGAGATGGCTTATAGCTTACTGAAGAGCAAAGCTCTGAAGTTTCATCTCTACAACTTTGTTCCTGGTGCGCCGACAATGGAGCACTTTCACCAGTTTTATTGTGAGTATTACAGTGAGTTAACGCTGGACCTGAGAAACTCTTTAAACTACTAGGAAGGTATAATATATATTTAGATTTAATATATCAAGTATCATGCTTATGTTTACCACCTTATCTAGGATCTTTTTTATTTTATTTTATTCTTTTTTTTTTTTTGTACCTGGAATTGAACTCAGAACCTTGTGCTTGCCAGGTAGGTGTTTGCTGTGCTGAGCTACATCCAAGGCCCCTGATCTGGAAACCAGGAAATAATGAAAGATGGGTCTCTAGGAGTACATTGTACTTCAAGTTTACTGAGACAAGGTAGTTTTTCACATGTATGCAAGTTTTGAATTCGTGCAATTCTGTAGACATTCATTCCCTACTCAACTAAAACATGAATTTTTCATCTTTATTGCTAACTAATGAATTTGATTACCATGCACAGATGATTTTTGTTTTTCTTCTAAGATCAATTAAAGATACTTTCGAGCCCTCTCATTTCAAGAAAAGTTGTTCTGGTGATGGTAGCAATACTGTACCACTGTTCCTCCAGCAGTGGCCAGTACCACTGCTCTTGTACTTCCCCTCTGCTGATGCTCAGACCCTGAAGCCTCAGTAGAATAGACCCATGCCTGGAAGCTGTTGCTCAGAAGTCAGGAATCAAGATTTGCTGTGCAGCAGGCATCTCCAGGCACCAGCTGTTTGCTATGTTCCCTCATCTTAAAACCTTTATAATAAGTGCTTTCATCCTTTCTTCACCTCCAGTTTTTATCTCACTTCAATTCCGTGTCACTTCACTGAAACTCATTTTCTCAATATTTTTCATGCCTCGTAGAACTGCCATGAGTTTTCCTCACATTACTTGTTCTTGTATTTGTTCATTGATTTATTATTTATTTGCAGCACCAGGGTTTGAACTCATGACCTTGCAATTGCCAAGCAGGCACTTGTGCCACAGAGCTATCTCCCCAGTCCCTACTTGTTCTTGTAACAGTAGACATCAGTGACTTTACCTCTTCTTCAACACAATCCCAGGTTTTCCGGCATTTTCCAGATGTGCAGGGCCTTACTAGTGTGGAAACAGCATGGAGCATGGCCTTCAGCCCACTTCTCTCTTTAGCTCTCACTGTCTCCTAAGTGATCTCATCCACCCCAGCTTCAAATGCCTCGGTGTACTCTCAGAGCTCAAATAGAGAGCCATAGCCCAGCCACTCTCCAGCCCCAGCACTGCTACTGACTTTTTTCTTAATTTGATAAAGGACCTTATGGGGATGGGCCCACCAGGTAGAGGCCAGTGTCTGGTGTCTTCAGATGGAGGGACAGTCTTGGTGAATGAAGGTCCCTCACAGGCCAAGGTGCTTTCCTTTGCCATTGAAGGCCATCTTTGTTTGCAAACCCTCCTGGCCATCTTTGTTTGCAAACCCTCCTGAATGAATGCCTTACCTGCTCCTAGACTAAAATAACAGTTTGGTCCAAATGCCTCTAACACATCTATCGGGAAGTACAGACAGTGAAATGGATGTCTGTACTGTGACCTGAAAAGAATCCTCACTGTCAGTGTGCCTTGGCTGAGACTTAGCCAGTCTTCTTTCTGGGGATTTGGACACTGTATTTGACTTTCACCCAAATCTACATATTGCCCCCCCCTTCCTGGTCACCAGTTCAGTTCTCTTCCAGCTCACTGCTGTGGACTGAGCTTGTTAGATTTCCTCTCCCAGATTCACATCCCTCTTGCATCTCATTTTCATGTACTATATCCTGTTACATGCTGCTCTTAAATATAAGACAAGTTTTTTTTTTTTTTTTGGTCTGAAAAAATAATCTGTTTAATTGAAAAAACCTGGGGATTCTACCCTACTCCCCTAGATCCGGAGCTAATGAGACCAGACCCCCTATATCACTTCATCGCCACTTCGGATACTCTTCTCAAGACAGCAGGCAAACATGATTCCCAGAACCTCCACAAAAGCAATGTCCAGGGCTGCTGCAGCCACCAAAAGTATCTTTTGTCTCAGCCAATTCCCAGTGTTCTCCACACAGCCCTCAGTATAGATGGAACTCAGCTTAAAGTTAGTGCCACAGCCCATGGTGACATTGACACAGCAAGAATCAGGATCCTGGTCTGTGCCCATGCCTGGGAGGTTCTCCCAACCCAAGTAGTTAGCAGCCCCATAGCACTTAAATTTTGTCTGCAACTTGTCCAGGAAGTCAGCTGTCTTACTGTTTTTGGAGTAATTACTCATCTGCTGTCAGAAGTCCTTACCAAACTGCTCTCACCTTGTGTCTAAAAACATAGCCAGTGATGGCTGTGGCCACCTCCACCAGCATGAAAAGAGACAGGAAAGTGGCAAAGGTGGTCATGAGACAGTAGTTCTCCTTGCAGGCTCCACAGCAGCCTAGGAAGGCCACTAGGAAGAGGGAGGCCCCACCGCAGTGATGATCACAGGCAACAGGCTGTCAGGAGTAGCTCCAGGACTCATGGTCCCGCTGAGGATAGGCTTGACCACTGTGCCCACAGCGATCAATCCCACTGCACAGGCGCGGAACACCAGCAGGAGAACATAGAACAAGAACATGACACATTTCATTCCTCCTCCCACCGCCATGGCTGCTGGGCCAGGACTCCCCAAGGTGGAGTGATCCTCTCCAGTCACAGCTCTGGGGCTCTCTCTTAAGACAAATTTTAAAATAATCTAAAATCTCTCTCAGACACTTTTCTGAAGGGAAATAAATGCACAAGGGTAGTAGATAGGGAAATGGTGTAAAATGTCCTTAAAGACTGGGGACCTTTGGGTCCTGCACTGTTCTCCAGTGTCCTTGACAGCAGCATCTCCATGGGCTTCTGCCTGGGAAGGGCCTCAGAGTTCTATCCAAGATGGACAAGTAGAGCCCTTTCAGTTACCTAGGTTCTGCCACTTCAGATCCATGTGAGAGCATAGCTCATCCTACAAACAGTAAGCTTCCACTTTTCATGTTTATTGAGACATTTTAGCACACATAGGAGTTCTATTAATCAGAAAATTTCAAAAAATAATTTCTGTACTATTTATCAGTGGAAATTTCATATCTTAAGATTCAGCTTCTCTTCTCAAAAGGAGCCTCTTCTAACTAGAATAACAACTTAAAACTCTGTATAGTCCTTGAGTTTTTTCCAAAACAAAATTACAAAGAGCTTTGCTTTCATCTATATTTCCTTGTGATCTATCCTGAGCTCTCTTCAATCCACCTGCTCTCATGTGATGGTGTTCTGTGTAAGGCCTGGCGATAGTCGTGGTAACATGGCCTCCTAGTCCCACTGTCACCTTCTTGGCTGGTGAATTGTGAGCAGGTGCCCACCACCACTCCTGTGGAAAGCTGCTACCTGCTGACCCAGGGCTCAGGGCTGCAGACCTCAGCTTCCAGATACTAGTGTACATCATGTGTTGGTTCTAGTGTGTGTGGACCAACGGACTGGAGCGGGTTTCAAAAATGTAACACCTCAGGTTTCTATAACCAAATGTTATGCCTCCATAGCAAGCTTGTTGAGGGATAATTGTACCCAATGCAAGTTTACAGTGAGTTTTAATAAACCTATCAGTTGGACAGCCACCATGATAGTCCAGTATTAGAACATTTCCATTACCCCAGCAGTCAAGCCTTGCAGGTGTTTTAAGTTTAGCCATTTTTATGGTAATTCCTTTGGGGTTTATTAAAAACATCTTCAAAATAATGGTCTATATGCTATATGGAACTAGCTTATTTCCATCATTTTCTGCAGAGCTTAGCATCTAGGTAACCTTACCAGCTTCCTGGAATTTAGATCCCATTTTTTCTGTAGTTTTCTGATGTTTTACTAAGTCAGTGTAGCTGTTAAGTGTTGTGGTGCTGAGTCAATCTGAGACACCAGTGGCATGGCTGTGAAGCAGGAAGTTTCTGGGACCTGAACAGTTTATTCTAGCCTCTGAAGACATTCGATTGGGTCACATGACTGACAGGAAAAAAAAAAAAAAGCAGTTTATAGAATATGTGAGAAAAGAGCTAAATCTAATAGGCAGTAATAATAACAAGTCAGATGGTATATATCATAAGCTTTTGATGGCTTTGATTTTTCCTAGTAAGAATATTAATATTAGTTTTGTCTACATCTTTTTTTTTTTTTTTTTTTTTTTTTTTTTTTTTTTTTTTTTTTTTTTTTTGTCTTTTTGAGACAGGGTCTCGCTATGCAGTTGAGGCTGGTCCTGCGCTCACTTTTGTAGCCCAGACTGGTCTCGAACTGGCACCATCTTTATAGAAGTGTTGATGGAGATGAAGGTGAATGCAGACTATATATTGTGTGTAATTTGTCTGTTATTGTCATTATGTGCATATAAAGTGAGCTTTAATGAAATGAAAATAGAATGTAACTTTAAAAACAATGACAAGATTCGAAAGCCTTTTGGAGGTCCCATGAGATCCTAATGGAAATTGAAGTCCACTTTGTGATACACTGCTTATAGATAACATGACCCAGCCACATCACTTAGCCTCTGAGCCTGTTTCCTCGGGTAGAATGGGAAAGAAACACAGTCGTCAGGCTGTGCAGTTCTGGAGAAAATGAGCACGTTGTGCTCACCATGGGCATACTTAAAAACAGCAGCTTAACAAGTATACTTGAATATTAAATTTACATGTAAACTGGTGCGTGTGTGTGTGTGTGTGTGTGTGTGTGTGTGTGTGTGTGTCTGTGTCTGTGTCTGTGTCTATGTCTGTGTTTGGCTCCATGAGACATTTTGAGCATTTTAAGGGTTCATTTGGGTAATGTATGAAGATAGTGAAGAGCAAAAATGTTAAGCCTGTTTACAGTTCATGTATTCTTTTCAAAAAGAGACAATACTGATTAAAAAGTACAACTAGGCTTAGCAGTTGAATGGTGAGTGGAAGCAGCTCTCGTGCTTTTTCACACAGTTTCACTTTTGTACTCCAGTCTTCCTTCTCCAAGTCTCTTTGGCAAGTTCTGTGTCTCGTGTTGGAGAGCTTTTGTTGATTTTTAAGACATTTAGTGAATACACACTAAAATTTGTATTGAAATTACTGTTTTGACCATACAAAACATTCCTTGTGAAGGTCTGATTTTTTTGATTACTGTGTCCTAACAGGAATTTCTTTTCTAAAAGGAAATTTTAAAGGTTATATTTCTTTCTGAAAACATTATGGTTCTAATGTGATTTTAATATTAAGGACTTTTTTTTTTTCTTTAACAACAGGTTATCTGGTCTATGAATTTGACAAGTTTTGGTTTGAAGAGGAACCAGAAAGCATTATGTACTTCAACCTGTATAGAGAGAAGTTTCATGAAAAGATTAAAGGGCTCTTAATGGACTGCAACGTAGCACTTACTTTAAAAGTATAAGTCATCCATAGTCACTTCTATTTCTACCACATTTTGCACACACAACAGAATTTATATGTTGTAATAGAAAGTATCTGATCAATTACACTCTTATATATAATTTCCTACAAAAATACTTCAGAAATTCTATTTAAGAAAGCTAGTGGACAATCAGTGTATGTTTACAATTGTTTATACACTGTTTTCCAAAGTTACCTTATCCTTCCAAAGATCCCTTCTGTACATTCATGTGAACTACAGTTTGGAGCTTGGGATGTAGTCTGTTAGTATAAAAGCGCAAGTCAGGTATTTACATTAAATTGGTTGATTTAAATGTATAAAAGTCAATTTTCATTTTTATGTATTATAACTTATTGGTGTCTTTTTCAAAGCTCTTTAAATTTTTTCTTTTTAGTCTGCAAATGATTGGTTCTAATTTGCTTTGTCTTTATTTCTAGGCTAATTAACAGCAAGAGTAGTTCTTTGTTTTGGTGGGTTTTTGGTAGTGTTTAGTTGGTGGTGCTGGGGATCGTACCCAGGCTTCCCTCCATGCTGAGTGAACTCTTTCCTTGAGCCACATCACCACCCTTAAGAGTAGTTCTTCATGGTTTTCTTTGTTTGCATCTCAATCGCTTATCAGAGGTCACTTTATATTAGTAATCACAAGTATAGAGGTGTCAGGATAAAGAATGATACCCTCCTTTTTGTTTTGTGGCAATAACTGGAACATAATAGATAACGAGAGAATGGCAGTGTTGGTTGTTTGTTTTTAAATATCACTCAAGGGCCCGGTGGGATGGCTCAGTGGCCTAAAGCGCCTGCTTGGGAAAGCTTGGGTGGCTTCAGGGACCGCAGTTCAATCCCTGGCACCACATGCTGTGCCAGCCCTGCCCTTGGGGTGGGCTGAGCCAGCCATGAAAATGAGTGAATAAACAAAGGTTCTGAAACAAGAAAAAATAATAATAAATAAAATTAAAAAAAAAATAAATATCACTCAAAATGTCAGTGTTATTTTAAACTTTAAAGGCATTTTCTCATCTTCAGAATTTACTTTCAGTTGTAAGAAAAAAAAAAAAGAGCAGCCTTTCTTGGTGCTTTAGTGTGAGGGCTTCCACCTGTGTGGTGTATTAAAAGAGATGTATTTGCTGAGAAAATTTGATGATCAAAAGACAGTTTCTACTAAAATAAAGCTGTCTCTGAAACAAGAAAAAGGTACTTAAAAGCCTCAGTTAAACGCCATTGGTTTATTTGACTGTTAATTCTTGCTTCTCTTTGCTTTGACTGTGAGGCGTTTGTAGACAGTGGTGGTGTATGGACCTTACGTTAACAGTCTGTGGGATGATAAAGCAGCTTGAGACTGATGACTGTGCATTTGATATAGCTTTATTCTCCTAAAATCTCAGGAGGACAGCAAGTGCTGTCGAGGATTAGATGAGATGAGATTCTAATGGGAACAATTTCTTTTGGTGTGTTTTGAAAGTCATTGCTCCTAGAAAAGCTAAAAGAACTTATATCCTGGTGTGGTAGTACATGCCTATGATCCTAGCACTCAGGAGGCTGAGGCCAGCCTGGGCTACATGGTGAGTGCAAGGACAGCCTGAAGTACATAGCAAGACCCTGTCTATAAAACAAACTAAACGCCTAAAGCCCGGAAAGTTCATCTCATTACTGTGTGCTCCTTACGCTCTTCAAGCCCCACTTGTTAGAGACATGCTATGCAGCATGATGTTTTGCACATCTTTCAGTGTGGTGTATAGCAGGTGTTTAAGGAGCAGCCTGCGTGGGACGCAGCACACTTGGTACTTCTTGAGCCCTCGGCTCGTGGCAGCCCAGCTCTCTAATCGCATCAGAAAGAAGTACGAAATGCCTGAGTGGCAAATCACAGGTGCAGCATTAGAACTATTTTTTTCTCAGTAAGATAAAACTATTTTTAAAAGTTTATTAATTTTATTATAATAGTGGAAATTTAACTGCAGTATTACAGGAATTTAATAATTTCTGATAGACTTTTCAATCTTGGTAATATCCTCACTTAGTTTTTTAAAAACGTTCTCACAATTTATTGTCTAGCTAGAGCTTTGTGATGTGTAGCAAAATTCTAATAAAGTAGATGTTAATTAACCATTGCTGTTCATTGTATTGAGATGTTGACTAGTCTGGTAAGCAATTGTTAGTATTCGATTTTTGTGCTCAAAATGTTTTTCTTGATCTTTCCACAGCTGAGATCTTGAAACTCATTTAAGCCTTTGTTAGTATGTATATTTAATTTTAAAAATACTGGAAGCATGGAAAAATGACCTGTTAAGTCTTCCTCCTTCAAGGGAGGGGGAAAAATCTAATATTTCAAGAAAATGTCATTGTAAAATTTATTCAGTAATTTTTAAAAATTCGTCTCTGTACAGATGTTTTTTCTTTTTTTTCTTAAAATAATCATTAACCATTTCAGACAATTCTGTAACAAATTGATTTAAAAGCCACAACAAGAGCTGGGTGTGGTGGCACATGCCTGTAATCCCAGCACTCGGGAGGCTGAGGCAGGAGGATCCATGTGAGTTCGAGACCAACCTGGGCTACAAAAGTGAGCTCAAGGCCAGCCTGAACTGCATAGTGACACCTTGTCTCAAAAAGACCAAAAAACAAAACAAAGCAAAAAGCCACAACAAGTTCTAAGACTTGGTAGTCTGGAAAAGCAGTCTGTCACCAAGTCAGAAGCTGTAATGTAACATGAGCTTTGATTTATATGTGATAGTGATGTAGGGGAACAGAACCACGTAGGTGTTTCAGCCTTCTTACCCTTTCAATGTGTGTGAAAATTTTATGTATTTAAATCTTACCTGTTTCTGTAATTAGTAAAATGCCAAGATAGAGATAAAATATGATTTGGCATTGAAGTAGCTGGAAATATGTTAGTGTTAGAATCAAAAAGTGAGATCAATGTGGAAACAAATTTTGTGTGTGCCAGGTTCAAGAGATGGTGTTAGTGACAAGAACAATCTAAAAATGACAGTTGTATAATTTACAGTGTAAACATGTTCTGAAAGACAATCTTTAAAGAAATGGGATATATGTAAACCTAGATCAACTTCCTATAAATAAACAGCGACAAAAAATTTGTCTTAAGCACCATTTACAGTTCAGAAAACAATCATTTTCTTTAAAATGCTCCTCCTGATTTTTTCTATTTTTAAGAGATTTGTGGATTTGTAAATATTTTTCTGTGTCAGAATATGTCCTCTTTACTTTTATTACTAATGTTTGCAATTGATGATATGCTGTTCTGCCCTTTGAGAATATTCAATGAAATCAAATTTGAGGTAATATTTGGTTAAAGGGGAAGCATTACATGAGCATAAAAAGTGGATGCTCATTTCTAGACCAAAAATATGACACACTAACAAGGCCCAGTGAAGGGGACATTTCACTTGCAGGCAATAATATTGATCATCGTTCTTGATATAATGACTGGGGAGCAGCAGCGAATTTCTCAGGATAAATGTCTACCCCATTTCTCTGTGAGCAGGTCTTCGGAGGCTTAATTTCCATTTTCATATTTATCAACATCTCACAGTCATTAAATGAAAATTAATAGCTTAGTTTTTTGGAAAAAAATCATGACTTGTGTTTCTGTTTTGCCTGTCTTTAGCTTTTGATGAAAAAATTAAAAATGTAGTACAGCTGATAATCCAAGTACTACATTACTATTACACAATGATTCAATGTTTTTTGTTAAAACATTGACAATACTGAAAGCACTAATGTTCCCTGGAACTACCAGTTGACAGCTTAAAGAAAGTAACTTTTGGTCTAACTTTGGATAATTTAACTTCTTCTGTGAAAGCAATAGTGTGTAATGTGATGTCATTTTGTTTGTGATGTCAAGTGAAATAAAAACACGTTGAAATTGTAAACTTTTCTGTTAATAGTTTTAATGCCTTCCTGTCTTCTCCACCCTTAAATCATTTATACATAGGAGTGCTTTCTTATGTAATTCTTCTTTTTAACTCAAACGATAATCATCTAAGATGTAATTGAATAGGAAACTGAAAATGTGCTTGCTTTTTAGAGAAGCCCAACCTGCATCTCATAGGACCCTGTCCTCATCCTGCATCTCATAGGACCCTGTCCTCATGGGATCGTTTGTAATGCACTGTACTATTTTTGCCCCTCAACTTTATAATTTTACCATGGATTTATTTTCATATGAAAAGCTTCCTTTTTCTGTTTTTTATAGCTGTACAGCATTCTAGTGTGTGCATGTATCTTATTTTGAAATAAAATACTATGTATAGAACAAGTTGAATAGGACTAAAGCAGGACTTAGCAGAATTAGTGCCAGTTATAGTGTTAATCTAATGAAATACATACAGAAAATACAAAGGATGAAAATTCAGATTTCCATCTTAAGGGATTTTATGGAGAACAAAATAAGTGTACTGATGAGAAAAATTAATGTAGTGCAGGTAAGATCCAAGCACTGCATTACTATTTTTCTTAAAACATTGAAGTTTTTAAGCACTAGTGTTCCCTAGAGGAAAAACCGTTAAAGAGAAAAGACAAGTATAAAACAACCATTGCATGAAAACCCTAAAATTTATAAACTTAGGTAAGGTGAACAACAAAACAGAAGAGCAAATAAGTGATATCAATGACATCACTGTAAGCCCTACAAATACTTAAGAATTTTATGGAAATTTGGAACGTCAGATAAAATGCAAGCATTTCTTTAAAATATTACTTACCAATTGGCAATAAGAGGAAAGAAACAGTCTCCTGGAGAAGGGTTCTCTCTCCATATACATTTTTTTTTAAGAATTTTTTTTTCTTGTTTCAGAACTTTTGTTTATTTTTATGGCCGGCCCAGCCTGCCCTGAGGGCAGGGCTGGCACAGCATGTGGTGCTGGGGATCGAACTACGGTCCCTGCAGCCGCCCAAGCTTTCCTAAGCAGGGGCTTTAGACCACTGAGCCATCCTGCTGGGCCTCATCTCCACATACATATTGACCAGGTTCAATCTCAGTAAACTTCTGTGAAGAGCTATGCTACAAAGCCAAGGTAACATCGCTGGAAAGTAGGTGCTAATGAAAGACATATTTGTAGGGGCCCTGTGGGATGGCTCAGTGGTCTAACGCGCCTGCTTGGGAAATCTTGGGCAACTTCAGGGACCGCAGTTCAATCCCCAGCACCACATGCTGCGCCAGCCCTGCCCTCAGGGCAGGCTGAGCCGGCCATAAAAATGAGTGAATAAACAAAAGTTCTGAAACAAGAAAAAAAAAAAAAAAAAGGCATATTTGTACTAGCAATAGAGTCCACTCAAATAGGTACTCAGCCTAGAAAAAAAAAAAAATAGGTAACAAAATGCCTCCCAAAATTCCGAACTCCAGAAATGGTCCATGGGTCATGGGTGGCAAGGAAAGAAACTTAAACCAAATGCTAGGGTTAAGCACAATGATGAAACCAAAGGGATCAATGAAGATGTTCAGTGAGCTCAAAGACTACCATGAAGCATAGTGAATTGAAAGTGCTCAGTGAACTTAAGATACAAGTGGAAAGCTAAGTTAAATAAAATGATGCACGACAAATGGGCAGTTGACAAAGGAGTCCATGAGAAGGAATCCAACATTTAGGAGACAGAAATGCTGTCAGGTGTCCTGGCAGCAGAAGTGACTGATGTGAAGGCTAGTCGGAGCTACAAGCCAGGGGTGATGCAGGCGATAATATACTTAAAAGTGAGACCATGGAACAGCAGCTACGAAGTGATACGAAGTACATTAGTCCAAAGTTAACTGAAATTAAAAGTCAGAAAAATGGCATTTTACACACATCTGAATCCAGTTAAGGTTATCAGCGGATAGGACTACAATTCCAACAGAGAAATTGCCATGTGAGGCACACATGTGACTTGCCAGTGTTATCAGTGGTAAAAAGAATTTGCCAGCGATCAAGGACTATAGAATAGATAGTTTACTGATACACACTGCCTGAGCATAGACCACTCCAAGAGTGGACTACACTGTCAGGCCCAGGGGAAAAAATTTTTTTGTGTGTTTGATTTTAATCTGAGAAGGATTGGGAAGGTTTCATCAGGCCATAGTGGCTCCTCCATCCACCAGTCTCTGTTTCTGAGGTAGCAAGGCATTTATTTGAAGATGGACTCATTTTTTGTTTGATAGGGTCCAGTGCCCTTGGTGTCACTAGATTCCTGAGGGAATTCTACTGCTCTAAGGTTGTGGCTTGTCTTCCTCTTGGATTCCCTTGAAAACAGTTCTTTAACAAAGGGTTTTCACTTCACTTGGAAGGTAGCCCCAAGTTACACTGGAAAGAGACCTGAGACAGCTGAAGTTAGGCCATGAAGGGGTCTCACTGCTAAGCCAAATACTGAGGCAGGATGGAATAAAAGCAGATGGAAAAGATGAGGAAAACCATACATGAAAACTGTATTTTCAAGGAAAACTTCAGGTGGTGCACCTATAATTCCAGCACTTGGGAGGCTGAGGCAGGAGGATTGCTACAAGTTTGAAAGACCACCTGTTACATATGAGCTAAAGGCTAGCTTGAATTACAAAGCAAGACCCTGTTTCAAAAGGAAAGAAGGGAGAGAGGGAGGAGAAAGGGAAAGGGGAAAGGGAAGAAAGGAACGGGAAAGTGAATGTGAGAGGGGAAAGGAAGGGGAAGGAAAGAGTTCACCTTCAAGACATGAAAGTTACCCAAAATTGTAATGCCTTTCTCCCTTCCAGCAAGCGGCAAAAAATCCTTCGACCTCCTGCAGACATAAGGTGAAAATTGGGATCTGGGCGCCTGCTCTTCATCTGGAAATTGTGCTTCCTTCCTCATGCCTCAGTCCTCAGGGAAGCACCAGGACGCAGTACAGCCTGTCCCTCAAGCCACAGAACTCTGCACTCTGACCTCTCCCACCACTCAGTGAGCCATTTGGCAAACAGTGGGAATGCACATCCTAGGTCCCCATCTTGAGGACACCCGAAGACCACATGAAAGCCCCAACCCCAGAGCACAGCAAGGCTCCCTCTCTAGGGCCCACTGCGTGCCCACCCCCCCCACCCCCTCCACCCCCGCCCAAAGCCTTATACAGTCATGGGGAAGCTTCTGGAATTTGTAATTGATTACTAGGAAAATGGGTGCTGCACCTACCCTGGGGCAGCTGATTTGCATTTCAATATAAGGAAGAAAGAGAAGTTAGCTGCTTGAGCTGCTGCTACCTCCCCGCTTAGTGCTCTTGCTCTTGGCCTCTGCCATGGAAGGCTGCCCTCTCCCATGTGCCTCTGCCTTGGGGCCAGCTGAATATGGACTGAAACATCCAGTAACTGTGAGCTGAATAAACCTCTCCTTCCCTCATTTTGAGTGTCGGGTATTTGTCTCAGCAACGAGAGAAGAATAAGACATCCTAATAAACCTTTTAATGACTCTCACTAACACAGCCCATGATTTCTTTCTGCCTGTAAGTCAGTGAACCTACAACCTGTCCTGAGGGTGCAGTGAGGTGAGGCCTTTAGGAGACCTTCTTGGATGCTAGCTGGTGACAGTCACTGTGTGTACTGCTCCTTCAGTGGTATTTTCCCCAAGGCTTGAGAGGGCTGAGCTCTCTGTATCACTTCAGTCAGTTTTTGGTCACTGCTGTGTCCAAGGCTGTGTGTGTTGTTTTCCCTACGGTTCTGTTTGTTTTCAAGGCTGAGTCTTGCTATTTAATTCAAAGTGGCCTTACTCTCTATGAAATGCAAGTTTATCTCAAACTTGGGGTAATCCTCCTACCTCAGCCTTGGAAGAGCTGGGTTTACAAGTGTGTACCCCCAGGCCTGGCTTCCCCCACGCTTCCAGATGCAGATGGGGAAAGCTGGCTGTTTTGGCCAAAAGACTAGGAAAAAGAGAGGTGCTGGCATGACAGTGAAATCATGCCAGCATACTAAAGTAGGAAGAATATAACAGACAGTGGAGCCAAGTGACATAAGGCACTGTACAGGTAACTTATGGGACAGTGCTGTGATTGGGCCCCCTCTCATGAATGAGTTGGGGATCCAATGAATTCATTTCCTGACAAATGGGTTGTTATGAAAAGCACACGCCTGGTCACTCCCCAACCTCCTGCTACCTTTGTGCCGTGTGGTCTCTCCTACACGCAGTCCTCCACCATGACGCCATCTAGAGCTGTGCAGAAGCTTGTACCATGCACCTGAACTCTATTCTTTACAGTAAGCGCCCAGCTTCAGGTGTAGCATTTTGTAACGGCAGCACAGAACAAGCTACTATACCAGGCATGAAGTCAAGAAGAAAAGCAATAGCAGTAAATATACTGTGGAACCAATTAAAACACAGGATGATGCTTAACCTCCCACAGGCTTCCTGTTCCTTCTGCTGCCTGTCCTTGTTTTGTCTTAAAACAAGATTAGGTTCTGTATAAGAAAAAAGAAGTGTAAGACTTCTTTTCATCTCTGATATACTCATTACGAATCTCTTCAGCATGCAGTTTAGAGCAGTGAAAATGCTCACTACACACACTAATGATCAGTTTGGCCTTGCCTGAAAGATGCTTTGTTTTCATCTTAGCAGAAGTCTCAGATTCCTCCTCTTCAGTGGATCTTCTAGGGCTAAAATTGCAATTTTAGCACTGACACCAGGACTCTAACACCGTCCAAATGGACAGAGTGCCACAGATTGGCAGTTCTTACAGATGCTATGAATTACTGTCTATGAAAATGCAGAGTCTGTGCTAGTATCAGTCAGAGTCTATGCCTAAGTTCTAAAGACCTCCTTTTGCTACTGGACAGTTTTGTATCCAGGGTAACCTCTTACATCCACATACAGATCTCAAAGACTCAACTTTAAAACGAATTAGCAATGCTTTATTGAATACACTAACTGGCAGTTCTGGTTAATAAATAAAAGGAAACATACTTTCTCTGATAACTTAATTTAAAAGTATTTATAAATACTTTTCCCCCTTCTTACATATTAAAGTTCTTTGTATTCACTTATACAATTCCAGCCCTAAAGCAATCAATCACATGCGGTTACTACAGACATTACATTTGACATAGTGTACGCTGAATGTGATGCTTTTCGCTCTCCTTATGGCACTAAGAATATTGCAAAACAGTATTTGTTTTCCTTAAACACATACACACACACACACACACACACACACACACACACACACACACAGAGAGAGAGAGAGAGAGAGAGAGAGAGAGAGAGAGAGAAAGGAAGGTCCCAAGCTTTCTACCCTACCAGAATTTATCTTTTTAGAATGAAATAAAGTAAAAACGGGTGCTCTGAGTTTTGTTTTTATTAACGTTCTATTAGAGTAGAGTCCCCCGTGTGGCCTGGCCTCATGCGGAAGCTGATTATGTGGCGCAGTCTACGGGCTGCCTCGACTTCATCAGCTCGCGCTTCAGCTGCTCAAAGCACACAAACATAATGACGTTCCAGGAGGCGAGTCGCAGGAAGGAAGGTACAAACCTGGAGAAACATGTCACCTTCTATTAGTTAGTTTGAAATTTTTAAAGCTATTAAAGTAAAGGCAGTCACTGTTTCTTGTTCTGCTCTTATAAGGAAGATGCTTAAACGCATTTCCTGCGTGATCTGTAGTGCTTCAAAGCAACAGAACCTCAATAACCGCATCTATGTCGATCCATAAATATTTTCACTGCCATCAAACCTAAGTACTGATTGCAATACATCTTTCTTTTTTTGTTTTCATTTGCTTGATAAGCAAGGGGCAGGAAGGCAGAGAAGAAAGGGGAGAAGGAATAAAGAAACAGACCCCTGTTCAGTGTCAGGAAGTTGAGCCTGTCTCCGTCGAGGCAATTCTGGTCCTTAAAGAGGCTATCCATTCAAGTTTAAATAGATTTCATTTGTTTGCTTGTTATATGGGCTTGGGGGTTCCTTTTTAAGGACTTTGTTTGCAGCAATGAAACATTCCGGAAGACAAGCATGTCAACATTCATATCTGCTTGGCCTCTGTTCTTAACAGAAATCTAGTCTACGGAAAACACCGACTACAGGACTTTTTTTTTCCCACCCACGTCTCTGGACATTTCTGATGCATAGAGTTTTTACTGTGAATGTATCATTTTATCTATTTAAAAAGTGTAATAATTTTAAGGTGCATCCAGTGTATAATTGTGGGCAAATGACACCTTCATCCAGTTCCACAGCTCAAACTCTGTATCCTATTGATGTACACCAGTAGAAGAATGACAAAATGTATACACACACGAAAGAGTTCTACTGAGCCAGGAGGGATGAGTCATTTGTAGGAATATGGATGCAGTGGAGAGCATGTGTTAAGTGAAATCAGTTAGACACAAAAACACAAGCATGAAGTGATTTCACTTATATGAGAAGCCCAAAGTATAATTTAAAGAGTAAAATAAAAGATATAAAAACACAACATACAGAAATAGATCTTACACAAATGGAAAGGGGAACTAAAGTTGGGGAGTGGAGAGGAAGGGGAGGAAAGAGGAAATGGAAAAGGATTCAGGTCTGTGCATGTACCAGATCCTCTTGATGAATGTAATGTTTATGTACAGCAAACATGCACGAAGAAGCATAAGAAAGAATCTCTACATCGTTAAATACTAACTTCCCATGTGCGCCCCCTCTAGCCTCAGTAACTGGTATTTTATTTCCTGTCCCTGTGCATTGAACTATATTAAGTACCCCCATACCACACTGTGGGTCCCACCCACCAAGACCAGCCAGCGGTCAAGACCAGGAGTGGTGGTGCACACCACCGGGAGGGGCTGAAACAGGAGGATCATGACTAGTCTGAGATGTGTAGTGTCAGCCTGTATCGAATACATAACATTAAAACAAAAAAGAAGGTAATAAATGAAATCCGATACCATTTGTCTTTTTGTGTGTGGCTTATTTTACTTAGCCATAGAATTTTTTTCTTTTTGGCGGAACTGAGGATTGAACTCAGGCCCTTGTGCTTGCCGGGCAAGTGCTTATTCTACTGAGCTGTCTCCCCAGCTCCTTAGAATGCTTTCAGTGTTAATTCATATTCTAATATGTCTCTCCTAGAAGGGTTTTACATTTTGAAAAGAATAAAATGATGAATAACTAGTATAACCATTTTAAGTTAAGTTTTATAATGTATTATTTATATTAATGGACCAAAAGTATAGATAATCTTGGAATATTGTGAATACTGTGTATGAAACACAAAGTTTGAGGCATAATATTTATTATTTTATCTCTAATGTAGTCTTTATTAGACATGTTCATAAGTTAGGTCATACTATATTTTAGTAGGGAGGTAGTTTCTAATATATTATATAATACTACATTCTGGAAAATGTAATCTACATAATCTATAATCCAATAGTAGTTTCTAGGTAAGCCTAATAATTACCCAAATCACATAATATTATCATTTTTATGTGAACCCAGGACTTTCACACTGTACTATATCCTCAGCCTTTTTAATTTTTTAAACTTATACTTTATTAATTAAAGCAGGGTCAAGCTATGTAGTTCAGGCTGGCTTTGAGCTCATTATGTAGCCAAGGTGGGCCTCAAACTCATAGCTATCCCCCTCCACATAGAGGTCATATGAAGGCAGATATGGTATGCCTACAGCATGATATCAGGCATGGTATACCTATTCCATTAGTACTATGGGAAGGTGCTGCTTTGGAATATGCTTCTAGGCAAAGCTGGAAAGCTTTTATTATCATAGCTTTTTATTTTCTGGCTCAGTGGAACTGATGAATTGGAGAAACCAGGGGCAAGGAAGCATTGATAATAAGTCTGCTGCATATACGGAGGCTCATGAGTCTATGCCAATTGTTTAGATGAGACAGCATCTCAAAGCACAAGGGCTTTCTGTGCACACCAAAATGGATAAGAAGATCACATCTTACCCTTTGAAGAAAGCTGTCGGTCCTTCCTTGTTGAGCATTGTCATTGCACAGCTGGGCACACTTAGATACTGTCCTGGTGCAGAATTAATAAATCTGGTTTTCACCACATCCACCGGAGAGGACAGAAGTGTTGTGCAAAACCCAGCAATAAGAGCTGACAGTAAATGGCAGGGGACGTCATCTAAAGCAGAGCAACAAAACAGGTCAGCCGAGACTTTGGGGTGGCTTGTTTGTAGTTACCTTGATACCATGAGGATGTCTTAGAAACAAATAAAATATAGTAAGCAAGATACTTACACTAGAAGCTGTCAAAAGTACATGGCATGACAAATCACAAACACATTAACAAAACAACAGACTTTCTCTGTGTGCTGGAGCCAGGCATAGTGCCTGATACATGAGCATGTGATACTTTTAGTTGCATGAAAGTCACTATCAAAGGAGAAGTTCAATGTGTCTAGAAGCTATGGTTAAACTATCCATAGGAAGGTATTTTCAGTCAGGTGAAATCACCTTAGATAACTTGGGCTTTTAACTACAGTACAGGATAGGATAATGTCACTGCCTGAATTCTACTAAGACTATGCTTCTAACAAGGGTTCATATTTTAGTATTAAATGAGGATAATATTGATACAAAAGGTAGTTGTGGGCCAGTGAGATAGCTTAGTGGACTAAATGCCTGTTTGTTTTTTTTGTGTGTGTGTTTGTTTGTTTGCTTTTTTTTTTTTTTTTTTTTTTTTTTTTTTTTTTTTTTTTTTTTTTTTTTTTTTTTTTTTTTTTTTTTTGTCTTTTTGAGACAGGGTCTTGCTATGCAGTTCAGGCTGGCCTTGAGCTCACTTTTGTAGCCCAGGCTGGTCTCAAACTCGCACCAATCCTCCTGCCTCAGCCTCCTGAGTGCTGGGCTTGCAGGCGTGCACCACCACGCCCGGCTAAATGCCTGTTTAGGTAAGTACAGGGACCAGGGTTCCATCCCTGGCACCACATACTACACAAGCCCCACCCCAGGCACCCTGAGCTGGCCAATCAGACCCAGCATGGTGGCACATGCCTGTAATCCAGCTCTGGGGAAGCTGAAAACAGGAGGATCCCTATGAGTTTGAGCTGCATAGTGAGATGCAGATATATAAATGCAGTTGCATTTTTCTGTCACAGTAGAGTTGCAGCACAAACATTTGTTGCAGTACACTTCTTAAATTTGAGTCATGGGACTTTTTCTTCTTAAAAAGTTACATTTAATGTTCAAAATTAATGTTTTTTATAAAGAGAAGACTCTTTGGAATGAAAGTCTCAAGATGAACTAGTAGAGGTATAGACGTGGCAGCTAGAGACAACAGGAAGGTACCTGCTAGAATGTTGTTTCTCACGAGGGCGCCCTTCATCAGGTCATACGTTACTAGCTCTGTGCAATTGATGATGATGTTTCTTAATAGATTGGGAGTAGTCCCTGGAGTGGGGAAAAACACCATGTTTAGGAACTCTAGTTTATGAAAAGGTAGTCACTGGTTATGTTTGCTGTCATGATTACAAAATCCACCTGGAAGTTACCTTTCCAAAGAGTTTTCAAGCTTTCTGTTGTTGCTATAATTCTGTAAGCATTATAAGTCCCAGTATAGCGAGGTTTGAGGCCATGTAGATGGCTCTGTGCCTGGAGCCGGACTTTCACGACCTCTGTGGGCTGCCCGATGAACACCGCCACTCCTCCAGTGGTTAAGCCAGCTGCGATCCTACTTCCCAAGCTAGGTGTTGCTAGCCAGAGAGAGAAAAAAAAAAAAAAAAAAAAAAAAAAAAAAAAATTAAAAAAAAAAAAAGACCCTGAAAGCATCCATGTATCTTTTTAATTTGTAGTGCTTACTGTTTTTATATTCAGGTATCTTTTTATTTCTCTAATCTTTGTTACATGTTGCTTAAGTACTAAAGTTGTACCAAATCATAGTTGAGTCAGAGGACTGCGGTTGTCTGATTTTTTTTTTTTTTTCAATTAAGACTTCTAAGGGATAAGCAAGTGCTACCTATTTAAACAGTGGCAGGGTCCTTTCTGGTATTTATCTTAGTCCTTTCCTGCATTTAACTGTGTTTTTCAATGCTTCCCAACCTTGAGGGAATAACAATCATTATGGTGTTTAGATTTCCTTGGGTCAATGAAAATATTTATCATTAGACTTCATTGTCTTAAGAAAAGCACAATGAAAAAACTCCCTTAATATAGGCCTCAAGCCGGGCGTGGTGGCGCACGCCTGTAATTCCAGCACTCGGGAGGCTGAGGCAGGAGGATCGGTGTGAGTTCGAGACCAGCCTGGGCTACAAAAGTGAGCTCAAGGCCAGCCTGAACTGCATACTGAGACCCTGTCTCAAAAAGACAAAAAAAAAAAAAAAATATAGGCCTCAAGTAATATTAGGTTACTGGGGAATAAAAAAGTCAGAAGGAAAAAACTAAGAAGGTGATTTGTGGCTTGAAATTTTGAAAAATGAACTTATGTTGCTCAAGACAGATATTAGTCAATAAAATAAGAAGAGTCCTAATGCTCAATGTTTATTCCTATAAGGAAATACAAAGTTATGGCTCAGTACTATCTACTCACCAATGATTCTCTAATTCGAATAATCTTTCAAATTCTGCTTCCTAACCTTAAAATAAGGATAAATGGAGGACAAAATAAAAGATAATAGGAAGGAGGGATATAGACATTCCCACTCTTCCACACTCACTAAAGACATCCTCTCTGAGTGAAGGTCATGCACATGACCCTCACGTGGCTTGAAAGGTCTTTCCTTTCCTTTCCCGCTGGTCCTGCAAGGTTGATTCAGAGGCTCCTCAGGGAACTCCTGCATCACCGTGCTCCATGGCTAGGTCAAATATTCCCCTTCCTGTGCCCAGTGTTCTGTGCTGACTTGCAACACAGCATGCGCAGTAGTGTGGAGTTCACTGAGAACATCTTCCCCACCACCCCCACATGCTGAATGCAGGGCTCCTGTCTAGAGAGACACCTGTTACCTGTACATCTTGGATGGCTTCTGGTACATGGCAGTTCAATGAAACTTACTAAATAAACAGAACAGGCATAATGTAGAATACTTCTAAAATATTTCCAGTGATGGTGGTGTTTAGAGTTCATATCTAAGTGTTCAAATATTGATCCCCCAACTTATTATGAAGACCACCACCCTGTACGTTATTCTCTGCAGAGTGTGTTTTTGTGCTAGGCTTGAACTCAGGGCCTCCCAGCTGCTAAGCAAGTGCTCTAGCCACTGAGCTACATCCAAACCCCTCCTGCCCCCCAAACCCTTTCTTTTACAATGTTAATGGAGTCTATCCCTGGGGTACTTGTTCCTCTCAAGTACTCTCTCGGCTTACTGTCATTCTCCGAGGTGTAGAACTCCTGGACCGTATCATAGAGGCCAATCCGGAGTGAGGCGAAGCTGATCTGCCTCTGCAGGCCTGCTGGGAGTCCGCTGTACAGTTTCACAGGCCCTTCAGTCTTTGCCAGAGTGGTGATGGTGCCCAGGACGCCTTTATACCGAATAGTGCTGGGGCCTTCACCTTGGATCTAGACAGGGGAAAAGTTTGGGTGAGAAGGAAATGAAATATCGTCCTACCTGGAGGAGGAAAAAACCATGGGTGGCATCAGCTCTCCTCATGGATTTGCCTACTGTGCCACTTTTAGGTACATGGCTGTTGCCTCTCAGCAATGCTTCCCCATGCAGCCCCACATCTAAATGGGGGGGTGTGTGTGCATTCTCACTCCCCACTCCCACCCACCCCAGGAACTCTCCCAGGAGTCCCTAAGGTAACAGGTTGGGAATGCACTCTGCAGAATAAAGGAGAAAGCAGAAAGTGCTTAGAGTCTCAGCTTTGAAAGCTCAGTGCGCCCTAGAGTTGGAGTATGTGGCTAAGGTCGTAGCCAACCCAGCATCTCCGGTGGCTCTGATGGTTCTTTAGTTAATGCAGGACTAAGTTACAGTTTCCAGTTTAAAAGCATCCCACTGTGGACAGAGACAGCATTTTTTCTTTTTTTTTTTTTTTTTTTTTTTTTTTTTTTTTTTTTTTGTATTTTCAGGAAAGGGTCAACAGGTTGTTCAGGGTCTCACTACTAGACTGGACTCCTAGTGATCCACCTGTTTACAGCTGCCCAAGAGCTGGGATTACAGGTGCACCACCACGCCCAGTCTCAATTGCTGTCTCAGCTCATCCCAGGGGCGATACGGGCATAGCAGGCCTGGATCAAACCCCTGGCCCCTGTGCCCATGGCCCTTATGCCTGCTTGCAAGTGCTTTAATCCCCTGAGCTATTTGGGTGGCCCGAGACAACTTTTTAAAGTGGCCACCAACCCTCCCTAAAGAGACAGAGGGTCAAAACCACAGCAGGGAGTCAAAGCTCTTGCACAGATATTCCCTTTCTGTACTGACCCTGCCCTCCCTCGCGTCTCGCTGGCTACCTGTAGGCGGACTTTCGCCGTGTCCAGCGGGAAGGTGATCACATCGGCCAGGCAGGCCGACACTCCAGCTGAGAAGATCTTGACCCCCATGGTGGGGTGCACGTCTGTCGCCGTGGTGCTCACCATCGTCGCTCAAGGGTCCAAACAGCAAGAGTAAAAGGGCTCCAACGCCACGGTGGAAATTCCTTTCCTCTTTTCAAGCCTGCCTGGCCGGCACAGGAAAGACCCTCTTCCCGCTTTGGGGGACTTCAGGGAAGTGGCAGCTCCTGCAGAGGAAGAGCGGGAAGCAAGTGGACCGCGTCGGGTCCCCACCATGCGAGGATCGCTGTGCCTTGGATGGTGCGCACCGCTGAACTCCTGCCCTTTATACCTGCCTGCCCGCTCAGGGCTGGGCCGCTGAGGTCTCCCAGGACTTGGGCGTGGGAACCGGCCGGGCCGTGCTCGGGACGCCTCCCACCCGCATCCTGCGGGCCGAGCCTCTCTCTCTGTTGTCCTGGATCGGCACCCCGCTGTCTGTGCCAAGCTCTGCACGTCACCCTAAGGGCGCAGGGCATCCCTCGAGTCCTGGCTCCGTCACTCTGGCTGTGCAGCGGGGGCGGGGACCTCAACTGGCGCGACCTCAGACACCTGCAAGCCTGAGCTCTCAGGGGTACAGGAGCGGGCTCCCTCCGCCCCATTCTTGGGCTCCTCAGGTTCCCTTTCCTCTCATTTTAACCTGACCTCCTTCTTTTCGGTTCTTCCGTCCTTATTTCCAAACTGCCAGTCAGGCTCAAAAAGGTCATGAAAACCCCAAGAACATTCTGCACTCCCTAGAGAAATGTGTTCTGTACATCAGTGTTTGTAGATGTCAAAAGTGATAAGCTAGAAAGCAGAGGGTAAACTGCCACCGCGCTTCAAGCAACGAGACAGCCTCTGCTCCACTTAGGTGCAGTTTGTAGGGGGCGCAGTGGAAGGGACACAGAGGATGGCTTCACTCCTGGGCCAGTTCTGCCATCTCACGGGCTTTGTGGTCCAAAGAAAGTCTCTGCTCCACCTTGTTTCTATCTGTGTAAAATGCATTCCTAGGGCTGTCCTGGGCCTGATGTCCTGCTACCTACGGAGATAAGTCACTGGAACTGGAGACGGAGCTGCGGGAGAACATTTTCCTCTCTCTCTCTCTCTCTCTCTCTCTCTCTCTCTCTCTCTCTCCTCTTCTAATTACTACCTGTTTGCAGTACATGATGATTGCCATTAATGTGGGGAACTGGAACGCATGCAGAAGACATCCCACTTCCTTTCTCTCCATCTCTGTCTCCATCTCTATTCCCTACCTCTCCCCACTCTCCCTGCTCTCCCAATTTCTTGGTCCCCTTCTCATTTGCAAAGCTCTGTTTTTATAATTTTTCCTTCAAGTCTTTTCCTTACCCCTCCCTTCATTCTTTATTCCCCCATCCATTTACAAGAGATCTCCCTACTTTCTATTTTCTGTCTTCTTTACTTTGAACATGTATTTACTTATCGAAAACCTTCTAAAGCATCCTTTGAGAAGGGTAGTGGGGGAATCATAGGAAACAAGAGAAAGCAACAGAGGTCTTTCAGGATCTCTCATGTGAGCCAAGGATCCTTTAGATACTACCAGGATCCACCTTTAGACATCCAGTACCTGCTGGTACTCAGCATGGAACTAAGTACCCCAAAGAAGCACCCCAAAGAATGAGTGGAATGAGGTTCAGCTCCTGTAGGAGAAGGACAAATAAAGACGGAGGACATGAAGATGTGCATGCTATTCAAGAACCCAGATGTGAGGAGCTACCCAGGCAATGTTGACCCAAGGGGGCTCTGGCTGAACAGAAAGAAGGAAGAGGAGAGGGTAGGGTTTGTTTTCTACAAATACCTATTGAGATAAACAGCAACTGAGGCATGTGCGAAGGGAGCCAGGGTGCATTTATAGCAATGCACTCTATTGGCCCTGACAGACTGGGAGATCAGTTCATGGAAAAGAAACAGAGAGGACGAGAAGTAGGTGAGACACCAGGCTGGAGAAGTCAAAGAACAGACCTGGAATGAGTGTGGTTTCATGTTATACATTTGTTCCTGTGAAACGCATGTGAAGCGCTCCCAGACAAAGGTCGCATTTAGCCTGACAGACAGGAGAGCTTCAAGAAGGAACAGAAGTGGTGTCAAAGAGTTTTCCAAGATGCTTCCCAGCTTAAGAACATGCACAGCAGGCTCAGCCATCTCATCAATTGAGCAGCATAAAGCGGGTCCTAAGGGGAGGTGATTTGATGGGCAAAACAATGGCAGTGCCTTTTGAAGTTGTGAAATTATTGGGAGAGAATGGTGTTGATAAGAAGCTACCGTAGGAAAGTGCGTATAGCTCACTCACCAAGAGTCAGAAGTCAGAGCTGGGAGGTTCTGGGTGTCAGTGATATGGAAATTGCGTGCTTTCCGTGGGTATGAGAATGGTACACTGGGAAGGGGAAGGCTAACATAGCAGAGCCTAGGCTTGTAGTCTGGAAAGAACACCAGGCCAAAGGGAGAGTTAGGAAAGGAACAGCATATACAGTCCTAGAAGTTGGTATTTGAGACTATAATGGAAGAAGGTTTGGGTCCCAGCCAGTGTCAAGCTTGGAATCAACGTCAGGAGGATACAAACAAAGAGACAAACAGACACAGGCTCGTAGATTTGGTTCCAATGCTCTTGGAGATCCTAGGGAGTGTAGCTTTGTGGGGTTAGGAGAGTGTAGGGCTGATGGTTAAGCAGGAAATGAAATGTGAGCAGGGGCATCCGTCCTTGGTAACTCCAGTGGGTGTCTGTATCAGATGGCTAATCTCCAGCCCTCACCCAGATCCAACCACACCGAGTTTTCCGAAGTGCTTCTCTCTGAGGTTGCTTGAAACAGAATGGCACACCAAGCCATTTGTTCTGTGAAAGCAATGAGGGCTCGTGTCCTTTCCTTTTCCACCTGACAGGCTTAAGGACACCTTGGCTGGTTGGGTAAGACAGAGCTGATGATGCCATGCGACTGCCAGGGCTGGGAAGTCATGAAGACCTCACAGTTGCTGTCTTATCCTCTGGAACTCTTGCTCTTGGAGCCCTGGGTTGCAATGTAAGAAACTGAACATTCTGGAGGCCACCATGCTGGAGATGGCCTTTGGGGGCATTTCCATCCCTTGCCACCAAGGTATCACACATGCAAATGTGTGATAAGCCAATAAGCCACCTGTTGGGTGAATACCTCCAGGTGATTTCCTCAATGTCAGTAGAACAGAAGAATTACTCAGGGGAGCCCTGCCCAGACTCCTGACCTAAAAAAATCTGAAATATAGTAAAGCAGTGTTACCATAAGGTAGTACTAGATACTCAGAACAACACTGGCTTCCATTTGCTTGGAATCAGAAGTGACAGGATCTCTCTCTCTCTCTCTCTCTCTCTCTTTCCCTCTCTTTCTCTCTTTCTGGCTCTGTCTGTCTGTCTCTCTCTTTGTCTGTCTGCCTCTCTCTCTCTCTTTCTCTCTGTCTGTCTGTCTCTCTCTCTCTTTTTTCATCATTTGTCTATCTGTTTGTTTATTTATTTATTTGGTATAGGGTCTCACTACACAGCTCGAACTCATAGTGATATTCCTGTCTCAGCCTTCCTAGCTCTGGGATTATGTGCCACCATGCCAAGTGTCAGTGGGCAGCATGGCATGTGGTACTGGGGGTTGAATACTGGTCCTTGCCAGGCGGGCACTTAGTCCGCTGAGCTATCTCCCCAGCCTCTCTCCTTGGATCCCTTCCTCCAGTCTTATCTTAAGGATGAGAAACTGGATGTGGAAGGTGGGCAAGTTTTTGGATTTGGACTATAAAAGGAAGATGCAATACATGTGTAAAAAGAAGCAGGGTATCCATAAAGTGTGTGATTGCATGTTTTAAAGGTGGAGTAGAACAAACAGAAGGACGGTGGCTATTAGAAGGGGATGAAGTAAGAGATACAGCTCTGTTATCTGGAAGCACCCAGAGGAGTGACAACAGGTCGCTCTGGGTTATTAAGCCAGGGCTGGACACGTTAGTTGAGAGACTTCTCCAGGAGCAAGGGTCTGCATAGTGCAGCCGGGCCTGAGCTTGGCCAGTGTGCTGACTGTGATGCTAGCAGCTGAGGATCAAAGGAGCAGCACGGGAGAACCTCAGAGGTCGCACAAGTTTCAGAGTGAAAATGGTTGTGGATTCCAAGAAGCAGGCTCACCTCCTTGCCTCTGAGAGGCTCTGGGAAGTAGGAGAAAGTTTGCCTCAGGTTGAGAGAACAGTAGGGGAGAGGCTGGCATCCCCAGAGGGTCACTCTTTGTTCCTCTGGCACCAAGACCTAGAGAGGGTGAGAGTAGGGCAGTGTGAGCAAGGGTGAGTGACCTGTGATGTGACGAAGGGGTGGCGGTCAGCTCCAAGGGTGCCAAGTTCCCACTTTCCGCTTTCACAAGTTAGAGCCGTACTAAAAAAAGGCACAATCTCCAGTGGTCATCAGTCAACAGTCACTGAACAAAAGGTGTTCAAAATACAAAAGCACAAAAATGCTTTGCATTTGACTAGCATTTTACGCTCATCCATTACTTTTTCTTTAGCCACACGAAGGATATTTTGTGGTGTGGTTTTACAGATAAATCCTCAAAGTGATAGGAGAAGAAACATAGGAAAAAGAAATATAAACTTCTAAAATGTGAAGGGGTCATAGGTTTTATATCACTAATAAAGAAATGTGCATCTTTCACATAAAAATTAGTAGTTTGTTCCAACCAATGTTGCCATTTTTATAAGACATATACTTTTATAATATTATAAAAATATTTAAATAGACTATGGGTCTTTAAGCTTAGCATTAAGAATGTTAAATGCATAACTGTCCATGCCTAATGGATGATGGCATTAAATGATGTGATTACTTTGAAAGCAAATTGACAATATGCATTGATTGAATAAAGGTCTCTATCTTAGGATCCCTAATTGTACTTCTAGATTTCCACCTTAAAATAAATAGCATAGATAAGTAAGAATCATATGGACAATGAGGCAAATTAGTGATGAGAAGTGGAAATTACTGGTAGACAGATCTGTGATGAGCATGATAAAGGGTCCAGCGGTCCACGTGGTGTGGAGATGGAGGGGATGCTATTTTGTGCTATGCATTCATCATTGCATGGATTACAGTTTAAGCAGCCTAGCGGAGTATTAATTCAGAGCATTAGCTTTATTGTCAGAAAGATGCCAATTTGAGTCTCCATTTGCTATCTTTGTAACCTCAGACAATTTCTTTAACCTTTTTAAAACTTTGTTTTCTTGTCTCTAACATGGGCCACAGTAGAGATTCAATTAAAGAGCACTAGTAGCAAACTTAGCACAATAACTAGAGTAGCACCTGAAGGAAATAATAAAGGATTACTATACTTATATTCTTTATTAATACAGCTTGATGACCTCTGTGTAGGTTCTTGGAGGAAATCCAAAACCCCATATAAGGGTTTCATTAAAGATGTGAAAGGACCCTTCAGACCCTGAGATCCTATGAGTCCTTGATTCTGTGGTCCACTTTGGGGTACAGTCGTTAAGTAGGTGAAATATGATGGGCTCCTAGTTCTCTTTATTGAGAACAGCTAGGAGCAACAGGACGGTGAAGTGAGGACCTTCCAGCTGAGAGTCAGCCTTCCCATGAGATTCCTTTCCAGGTCAGAGGTCACAGACCTGTTTCAGGGCACTGACCTGTCATCCCTCCTCTCCACGCTCCCTGACAAATGCAAATGTAGGGTAGAGCATGCTGCCTGGAAGGGAGGACTTGGTGAAAGGTGAAAGATTGCAGCCCAAGTACAGATGTGACAGACACTGGGGGAAGGAGCAGAGATGACCTGAGGTGACCCTGGAAGGCTTCTTTGGGTTGTCTGGGCAAGTGTGCTGACTTCCAGCAGTACGTGCAAGTCCGCGGGACTGTGCCCGGAAAAAACCTTGCAGCCTTCCTGTTGGCTGCGGTCGATCCTGCACTTCTGGGAGAGCTGAGGAAAAATGGTGAAATTCATTTCATTTATAGCAGGATGGACCAGGGAAGAATAAAGAAAGGAAAACATTACCATTAATAGTTTGAGCTGGCCTGGTGTGGTGGCGCACACCTGTAATACCAGCACTCGGGAGGCTGAGGTAGGAGGATCAGTGTGAGTTTGAGACCAGCCTGGGCTATGAAAGTAAGCTTAAGGCCAACCAGAACTGCATAGTGAGAAACTGTCTTAAAAAGACAAAAAAAAAAAAAAAAAAAAAAAAAAAAAAAAAAAAAAAAAAAAAAAAAAAAAAAAAAAAAAAAAAAAAAAAAAAAAAAAAAAAAAAAAAAAAAAAAAAAAAAAAGTAGTTTGAGCTGTTACATGCAAGGTGGGTCATGGGGGACCCTCCCAAGGGAATCCACATCAGTGTGGCCCAGCTGGTGGTGGCTGAAGAAAAAGAACAAGGAGAAGTATTCACCATGTGTGCATGCCTAAAAATATGCAAATGAAAATTTCAAATGACTTTTTTTGGAAACATATATGTGAGTAATCTAAAATACCTGAAACTCACAAACAAGAGCATGTATCCTGCCTTTCTATTGCTTTCATGGGATCTGTGGAATGGGATTTTTTTTTTGGTCTGTTCTTTAGTTGAGCTTTCTCTTTTTTTTTTTTTTTTGTCTTTTTGAGACAGGGTCTCACTATGCAGTTGAGGCTGGTCCTGAGCTCACTTTTGTAGCCCAGGCTGGTCTCGAACTCGCACCGATCCTCCTGCCTCAGCCTCCCGAGTGCTGGGATTACAGGCATGAGCCACCACGCCCGGCCGAGCTTTCTCTTCAGGAAGAATTCTTCGTCCTGTTTTCCAGGCCTACTTCCATAATGAAATAGGTCACACAGAAGCTGTCCCTTCACATTGTTTTCTCCTCTGCCATGTTTGGGGCCCTTCTTTTGAGAGATATGCTCCCTTTGTTGAGGTCCTTTGCTAAGAGCACCCTTGCTCAGTGTCATGAAGGGGACTGGTATTTGCGGTATTTCTCTACTGTGTGGGGTGCTGTTGATCCTGCATTTTTGGGAGAGATGAGGGTCATATGTCATGGAAAATGACGAAATTCATTTCATCTATAGAAGGATGGACCAGGGCAGAATAAAGAAAAGAAATCATTACCATTAATAGTTTGACTATATTGAATGGATGTCTAATTCCATGCACATTTCTTCTTATTCTAGTTTACTAGTGCATGTGTACTTGTAAACATAATGTTTGCAATACTGGTGAGAGCTTGATACATATACATAGCACATTTTGATTCTTTTTTTTATTCCCTTCCCTCCATCCCTTGATCTCTTTCCATTCTTTTTTTTTTTTGTCTTTTTGAGACAGGGTTTCTCTATGCAGTTCAGGCTGTCCTTGAACTCACTTTTGTAGCCCAGGCTGGTCTCGAACTTGCACTGATCCTCCTGCCTCAGCCTCCCAAGTGCTGGGATTACAGGCATGCGCCACCACACCCAGCAGTCTTTCCATTCTTTTATGTATATATTTGTAGTGCCGCCTTGTGCAGCTGTTGACTTTCTTGGTGTGGTTTTGGTTCTTGCACATAAAGTATCTCAGTTCTTCTTCTTTTCTGCCCTATCGTTTCCTTCCCTCCTCACTTCTTCCATCTTTTGATCTCCTTCCCCTTTGAGGCTGTTCTGTCCTATTACTTTCTACTATCTACCTTTTACTTTGCTTTTCATTTTTACTCTGGCTTTTCCATGTAAGAGAAACAACGTGATATTTAAACTTGTGTATCTGATTCAGTTATCATTATTGTTTCAAGGTACAACCACTTTTCTACAAGTGAGTCAAGTTTATCTTCTTTATGGAACCATAATCCTCCATGGTGTAGGTGTATAAATACCACATTGTCTTTATCCATTTCTCTATTGATGGAGACATGGGCAGCTTCCAAGATTTAGCTACTATGAATTGTGCTGCTATAAATATGCACTTACCTTTGTCTTGCTTTGTTTCATTGTTTTTGTCTTTTTGAGCCAGGGTCTTGCTATGCAGTTCAGGCTGGCCTTGAGCCCACTTTGTAAGCCAGGGTGGTCTCAAACTCCCAAGGATCCTCCTGCCTCAGCCTCTCGAGTGCTGGGATAACAGGTTTGTGCCACATTGCTCAGCTGTAATAAGTCTTTCTCTCTTACAGGCGAATGCCTAGAAGGGAAAGCTGGGTTAAATGGAACTTCTAGTTTTTTGAGGAATCTCCACTATCACATCACAATTTGTACTCCACTACTTGTCGTACTTGACATTCTCAACTGACTGTGGAAGGGTTCCTGTCCCCTGCACACACACAGCCTCTCCAGCATTCACTATTTGATTTTTTGATGATGGCCATCCTTTCTGGAGTAAGACAGAACTCAAGCACTTTAATTTTTATCTATTTGATTGTGAGCAACATCCAACATCTCTTCATATTTATTGACCATTTGTACTTCTTTTCATATGGAGTGTTATTTATTTCACTTGCCCACTTTTTTGATCAGATCCATTATTTTGGGGGCATAATTTTTTGAGTTCGTTAAATATTCTAGATATGAGTTCTCCTCTAAGGAATCACATGCAACTACTTTTTCTCATTCTGTGAACTATTGTACTGGCCATTACACTCTTGTGTCAACTTGAGAAGTTTGGAAGTTTAATTACATGACTCAGCAGAGAGCCAGGGTTCTTACTTTGTAAACTTCCTCATCCTGTGCAAGAGGAGAGCATGGACATTGGGTGAGTCTACACTTCCAGCCCCAGAGTAGCTTGTTTATAAGAGGAGGGGCAAGGGGTTACCTAGAAGCCACAGCTGCTGCCCTTCCCTTTGCTCTTTGCTGTTTTCTGCTGCCATGAACTGCTGCCCTCTGTCATGTGCCACTCTGCCTGGAAGCCAGCCAAGTATAGACCAAAACCTCCATGAACTGTGAGCTAAATAAACCTTTTCTTCCTTCATTTTGAGTGCTGGGTATTTGTTCCAGCGAGGAGTGAAAAGTAACTAAGCCAGTTGTCTTTTCACTCTGTTGGCTGTGTCTTTGCTATGAAGGAGCTTAATTTAGTACCATTCCATGTCTTGCAAGTGTTTCCTGTACAACTGTGATTCTGTTCAGAAAGTCCTTGCCTGTGCCTGTGACTTCAAGAGTTTTATCTATTTTGGCTTCCAGCAGGTTGTGTTTCTGGTTTCACTTTTTTTTTTTTTTAAGAATTTTTTAAAACTTATTTTTATTTATTTTTTTCTTGTTTCAGAACTTTTGTTTGCTTATTTATCTTTATGGTTGGCTCAGCCTGCCCTGAGGGCAGCATGTGGTGCCAGGGATCGAACCACGGTCCCTGAAGCCGCCCAAGCTTTCCTCAGCAGGCACTTTAGACCACTGAGCCATCCTGCCAGGTGCTGGTTTCACTTTTAGTTCTTTACCCATTTTGATTTTAGTTAGTTAGTTAGTTTATTTATTTATTTAGTACAGGGTCTCAATACGCAGATTGGATCCTCCTGTTTTCAGCCTCCCAAGAGCTGGAATTATAAATGCGCGCCACCACACCCAGTCTCAGTTGCCGTCTCAGCATGCCCTGAGGGCAGGGCCTGGCACCGCACGTTGGGGATTGAACTCAGTTCCCAGGTCTGGGTGTGTTCTGTTTTCCTGTGAATTTTAAGATTTTTTTTTTTCAGCTCTGTGGAGAACACTGTTAGAATTTTTACTGATATTATGTTAAATCTGAATATCAATTTTGGAAAGAATGTCTTTTTTTAGAAAACACTATATTGGTCCTGTTTATTCAGCAATAGGGTATATATTTTTATTTTCTGATGTTCTCTTCCATTTCCTTTTTCCGAGTATTGTAGCTTTTGTTGCAAAGCCTGTTTATTGATTTACTACATTTATTGAATAAATCCTGCATATACTGTGCTAACATCTGGGGAGGTGGGCATCCTTATCAACGCTTATGATTTTTTTTTCATTGAAGTATTTAGTACAGGTGCTCTATGCAGCTTAGACTTGTAGTGATCTTCCTGTTTTCAGCCTCCCTGGATCTGGGATTATAGTCATGCACCACCATGCTCAGACTCAGTAGCCAGCTCAGCACACCCCAGGGGCAGGGCCAGTGCAGCATGTGAGACCTGAGATCGAACCCTGATCCTTGTGCTTGCCAAAGCACGTGCTTAGTCCACTGAGCTATTTCACTGGTTCAAATGCTTATGATTTGATATGGTCATACTGTATGGTGTTAAACCAATGCCCACATATTTGAGAACAGAGAAGAATACCTGACCTGACTGTGGACATTTGGAAAGTTTTCTAAAAGAAGGTAAAGATGGAGCCAAGCTTTTGAGAAGAAAAACATGTGTGGGAAGCAGAAAGCAGTCTCACCATGGTCCTCAGATGAGAGGCACAGCCAAGACATGCAGGCATAGGCTACCACAGTGAGCTGGGCTGCACAATTCCCTGCTTTTATTTCTGGATCCTATCAGGCAAGGCAGGAAAAATCATGAGGTTAGGGTTGAGCCTCTGTAAATCTAGAGGTTTGGATCCTATTGTCTCAAAAGTAATTAAAAGAATTTAAATGGGGGCAGCCGCATTTAATTCTGTGTTTTAGAAGGACTCTGTAGTTTTAGGGCAGAAACATCAAGGCCTATGTTAAACAATCTGTTCCATGCCTCTCCCACAGCCTCTGGCAGTGTGCGAGACGTGTTGGAGCTCTTTGACTTAGAGGTAAGCCACCCCAGTCCCTGCCTTCATCTTCCCATGGCATTGTCATTGAGTGTGTATATGTATGTATTGTGTGTGTGTGGTTTCAGGAATACTGAATTAGGACCACACACTAATGAGATCATCTTTTTTAAAAGCTCATCCCAATGTAACTAATATCTGGGTATATACTCAAAAGTAAGAAAGCTGGACCCCACGGTTGATCTGTTCTTAGCTTTTGAAGAACCTCTAATGGGGGTACTAACTTTTGCTGTCACACACAGTGTAGGAGAATTCTTTTTTTCTCTACATTCTCAACAGATTTTTTTCTATAAAAGCCATTGCGAGATGAAATGATATCTCACTGTAGTTTCAATTTGCATTTTCCTTTTAGCTACTGATACTGAACATTTTTTAATGTATTTTTTAAAGGTCATTTGTATTTCTTCTTTTGAGGACATCCAGATCATCTGCCCACTTAAAAATTAGATTACTTTTTGGTCTTATTAATTTTTTTGATGTTTTGTGTGTTCCTAATAAATAATTTGCAAATATTTTCTCCTTTTGTAGACTGTCTCTCCATTTTGTAGATTGTAGGAGTTCCCACTAGGTTCTCATCTCAGTCCGAGAAGTAAGTATTTGTAAACCCAAAGACATGTTATTGGAATCCCATCAGTAATTCCAATCTACTACTTCCAGTGCAACCCACGGCAAAAGTAAAGACACTAAAGCATATTTATAATTACTGGGAAGCCAAAGAGCCCTAAGTCCAGCATCAAGATGGCTTTTCAGAACAGAGGCTGACCCAGGGCTGTACCCCAGTTTTATTCAGTGGAAGAGGAGTGGCTTGAAGAGGAATGATGAGAATTGTGGGAAGTACGTGAGTACCGTGAGCTGAGCTGGGTGGGTGGCCTACATTTGCCTCCATCATATGGAAAGAAAGTAATTTGCATTATGCTACTGAGATAGTATCTAATGCTTTTGGGGTCTGGTTCTCAGTCAAAATGGAAATAATCTCTCTTCTTTCAAGGAGGGCTGCTCAGGTGGTCCTCCCCAGTAAATCATTTCCTTTGCTGTGAGGAAGACTTTTTTTTAGTTTGGTGCTCTCTAATTTGTCTGTTTTTGTTGTTATTGTGTGTGTGTTTAGGGTCATATCCCCCCATTCCCTATATGGTGGCTTGAGGTGTTTGCTGTGGTTTTTGCTAGTAGTTTCAGGAAGAGGCAGTGACTTCCAAGAACAACTTAACCCAGACCAGATTTGTATTCTCCTCTTGCTGTACATTCCCACAGTCCTTAGGGGCAAATGTGGCTTCTAGATATCTTTGTCTGTTCCAGGTGTGTTGTAACAGGTGTGGCAAGAACACTGTGAAGATGTGCTACATGGAGTGTTATCTTTCAGGCTCATTACTGCAAGACTGTGTGACTCCAGAATGAGGAAGTCTGAAGAGTAAAGATAAATATGATGGGACCCCTAAGGAATGGAGCTCCAAATCAGAAGCAAAATTACCTCCTTCCATTTTCAATATCTTAGAGGGCCTAGGGAATGGGGGAAAATAAAATAAAGCCAATGAAAGAGATGATATAGAAAGAAGAGAGTAATGGTTCAACAATATACACAAGGCTCAGAATATCATAAATGTGCTCTGTAGCACGGAACATCAGAGTGCTACATGTCTTGTTATATAGGTCTTGCTTTATCTTGGTCCTAACCATCCAGCAGAGAAGTCTAACCATGAGGTATAGGAAGTAAAGTCATAACAATATGCTGAGCTGTAAAAGGGTCAAGTCCACAGCTTCTGACATTGCCAGTTGTGCTGATAACCCACTACTATTATGGAATACTGCACTAAACATACAACTACTTTCTCTTAGTTCAATGAGAGGAAAGATTTGTCCTAATAGTGTTAATACAGGATATCAAGTCGGCATTTTATACTCTGAACAAGTAATATGAAGACAATAATATGCAATGTATTAATCATTGGAACTGTCCTACTAACCTGAAATTGTCTCATTGCTATTTCTTTTCATTAAAATTAATGAAAGGAAAAAAAAATCAAATTCTGAACTGAGAAAAGAAGCTGAAGGACTTGCTGCAAGGTTGGAGGTGTGGTTCTAGATGGCAAGGGGATCCCTCCCGCTACCTGGGAGAGCTGCAGAGGGGCTAGGAGAGCAGGTGACCCCGGGCAGATATACAGGCTTTTTGACTCCATGCTGGGTGCAGACTCCTGGCTCCATGCTGCCCCAGCCTGCCTGGCCAGGCACTCCTCTGCCTTTACCACCCTCAGAGCAATGGGCAGAGGAAGTGCTCTGTGGCACCATGGCTTCCAAGGATGGCGTGCCAGCCATGTGGGGATCCACACACACCTACCTGCTCCTGGAACTTGGCCAGGGCCCACCTTAGGACCCAGGAGCCAGGCCCTTCAGATTGCAAGACAGCCAAAGGCATTCATGCCCCGAGATAAGGAAGAGTGGCCCAAGAAGAGAAGTAAAGTTGCTCGGATATAGGCCACTGGCATACCTTCCACATGACGAGCACAAGGTGCAAGTCCCTGCACAAAACAGAAACAAAAACAAAACGACAAGTGAAGGCGTAAGGAACTGGGAAACGCCATCTCTGTCAGACATACTTGCTGGAGAAAATAGCATACAGGAAATCCAGCACTGTTTTATTATATATATAGCATCTATGTATTAGGGAGATCTCCAAAACTAAACCAACGTGTGTGACTACCTTCTCTGGAGAGATTCGCCTTTTCAGCACCAGAACATTTCAGGCAAAGCTCACAGTTTCTATTCTTGGGAATACTCCTTGACCTTTAAGGCGTAGTAAACATATCCACTGTATTTTCAGGAATCTACATATTTATGCAATGAGTTATTAGTTGTCTATCTGACCTGTATTTTAAGCTTTTATATAATTTCATTTATTGCTTAAATTTATCTAAAGTCCACTCAATTTCTATAGTGCTCCTTCTTTCTTTCTTTCTTTCTTTGAATAATTTATTTTATTTTATTTTTTATCTTTTTGAGACAGGGTCACACTATACAGTTCACTCTGGCCTTGAACTCACTTTTGTAGCCCAGGTTGGTCTCAAACTCTCACTGATCCTCCTGCCTCAGCCTCCCAAGTGCTAGGATTACAGGCGTGTGCCACCACACCCAGCTAATAATTTGGTTTTGCAACTCTTGCATTTGTTTTGGATGGCCCAGCTAGCTGTCTGTCTGTTTGTTGCCTTCCTGCCTACCTGTCAAGTCTGAATTCAAAGATGAATTTTGCCCATGTCTTTTCTACAATGTGATCATTTTCATCTCTATGGCCCCATAAGGAAAAAGGGTAAGGGCCAAACCCTGGGGGTGCCCCAGTTTTGATCTTGCCAAGCAGGGTGGTCACCCTGGTACAGATGGCTGGGACAGTCAGGAAGCCAGTCTCCTGCGCGCGGTCTTCCCACACCTGTGTGCCACGTGGAATGGGCCTTGACTTGGGAGGCTTTCCTCACCAAGAGAACGAGAGCACAAAATGCCTAGAACCGTACACCAAAGCAACTTCACTTTATGATGTGTGAATAAAAAAGAAGCTTAAATTGATACATAAATCCCTCAGCCAATTGCAGGGACACCCAGAACAAAAATATAAAAATCTTCACCTTTTTGGCTCTGTACGATTTGGCTACTCTCTACTTCTTTCAAATTTTTTTTAAAAATTTAATTTCTATTAGTACATGTTTGCTGTATGGAATGATTTTCACCCAAGGCAGGAAATTTCTTTCTAATATTAGTAACAAAATTACATTTAAAACTATAATAAGAATACTAGAAAAATATAAAAAATTATTTTTTATCAATTTGGAATACAGAAATTGCACAAGTGTAAGACAAAGCTGGTGACAGAAAGAAGGAAAGCAATATATTTTATTACATCAAAACTTAAAACTTCTGGTTTATGTAAGTCACCATAAATAAAGTTAAAATAAACATTATAATAACTTTTTTTAACATCCTAACAATATCAAACTGATTTCTCTCCTACATGTTCTCTTTTGCCTATGTTCACTTTGTTTTCACTGTTTTCTCTGCTTGGAAGGGTTTTATCTCCTCTGTGTGTATCCAGCTCCTGTTACTTCCTGAGGTTCAGAGCACCTGCCACCTCTGAAGGTTCATTCTCCCCATGTGGTCAGGTTCCTTTGCACTGATTCTACATTCTGTACATGAGCCCTGGCCATCATACTTCACTATTCTGCAAATGTTTATTGATGAATGTGCCTCCTCCAGTAGACTGTGACATCATGAAGGTCAGAATGTGACATCATGGTGTCCTGGACTCTCCACTTGCCTGGCACATAAGAACACAAAGGATATTTTAAATGAACATATTTCTATGGATAAGTGTCTTGATTAAGGCCCTTAGCAATTCAGCTAAGTGCATTTCCTTTACATTCACGTGCTGCAGTATGCCCCTGAAAATTGTCAGTGGCTGCTGCGTACTTTAGAGATCCTTAGCTTCAGTCCTCTTTGGTGTGTTGATTTGCTTGATTTCAAAAGTTTCTTTGGAATCCATGTGCATGGCTTATGTACTTTCCCACATATGGCTTTAATTATAATCAATTAAATGACATAGTCCTTCAATTTCTGTCAGGCTTAAAAGTACTGACCAAACTTTCACCAGTAAAAAGGGTACTTTTTCACAGTTTTTCATATGCTGCTATAGGAACTTTCATATGCTAAGATAGGAACTTAGACTTGATAACACAGAACACTGTATTACTACAGAGTTCTTCTACCAGTTAGAAAGAAAGGGAACCAAGGCAAGACAAAATAACAAAACTCAAAACTATAAGTCCAGGAAGGTAGGAGAAAAGATTCCCTTCCTGGTACAGTTTCTTATACTCTGGGTATCCAAACGCCAATTTTCCCCACAGGAATCCCCTTCTCTGTAAATGACATGGTCTGAATTCCACAGGGGTACATCACTGTGCTACTTGAAAATTTAAATTAACCTCATCTAGTGAACATTCAACTAATGAAGGGAAGAAAAAGCAAGCAAGAAAGAAAGAAAAGAAAAAAAGAAGAAAGAGGAGGGCACATTTTCTGCCCACAAAATTATCATGTAAGATGAAAATAAAATTTCTAGAAGCTGGAAGAAGGAAGAGAGAAGATGCTTATCATTTTTTAAAATGTGTTCTGGGCCCAAAAACACATGATGCTCCATCGCGCTCCTGGGAGGAGACCCTGTCCTAGCCTGCTGTCTTGTCTTCAGGGCAGGGTGAGGCTCCAGTAAACGCTGGTGATCCTCAGAGGCTGGATTAATTCTGCTTTCCTACATGCTTCAACATTTAACATAGTACTTTATACAAATAGATGCTTGATATCTGCGTCATTTATTTAACAAATATTTTCAACACTGACTTGCCTCAAGTGTTATCTCGGTCTCTAGATGAAGCAGTCCACTTGGTTTCGTGGTATTATCCTGTGGAGACAGGAAAAGAGATAATTCCATGCATTGATAATATTTTGGCAAGAATTAGCTCTGTGAAGAGAGTTAAGCATAGCAATGGCACACACAGCAAGTGGGTACATGGGGCTCAGGACGGTCACCACCATCAGGATGGTCAGTGTAACTCGGAGCTGAGTGAGATCCTTTAGAGTGAGTGCAGATGCACAAGGGTGGCAGAGCTAGGGCTGAGTCCTGGGTCATGGCAGTGCCACAGGCCAGGAGATAGCTGAGGAGACTAAATAGGAGCTACTAGCAAAGTAGGAGGGGAGACTGGGAACAGCAATTTCATTGCCAAGTGCAAAAACACTTCAAGGACCTCTTCTCAAATGGATATTGGTCAACTTTTAACTAGGTAGTTGTAAGTCACCCAGTGACAAGTGTAGAATAGATCCAAAGAGAATGATCATAAGAAGGAAACAACCAAACAATACTCTCTGTGTGGTACTGAGCACCATGGGGCCCTTTGCCTCCAGTGACACATCACCTTTCCTTGGGAACCAGGCAAATCTCTGTGGTTCTGATACTGGGGTCCCTTGGTAGTAGCCTGTCAATGACACAGGAGCTGGTATTGAGAGCTCATCATCTTAGAGATGAGTGCATGGAAAGGAATTAAAGACAAGATGTACTATGGTTTTCGCGAATCCAGGAAGGGCAGACCTAGGGCTGCATCATTTATTTAACAAATATTTTCAACACTGACTTGCCTCAAGTGTTATCTCGGTCTCTAGATGAAGCAGTCCACTTGGTTTCATGGTATTATCCTGTGGAGACAGGAAAAGAGATAATTCCATGCATTGATAATATTTTGGCAAGAATTAGCTCTGTGAAGAGAGTTAAGCATAGCAGTGGCACACAGCAAGTGGGTACATGGGGCTCAGGACGGTCACCACCATCAGGACCTTGGCTCTGGGAGCCAAGATGAAGGCTTCTCCGGACTATGTGTATTTATTGGGTCCTTTACAATTCAGAGTGATGCAAAAATTGAAGAGCATGTCTGAGGAACAAGCCAGTGAAAATGAGCAGGCCTTAGGGGCCGGGGAGATAGCTCAGTAGAATAAGTGCTTGCGTGACATTATGGTTTGTATCTTGTTGCTCACCCCCCACACAGCCTCGTGTAAATCATGGGGCTGTCAAGCTGCTCGAGGGGCGGGGTCAGAGGACCAGGGTGGGGCTTGAGGGGCGGGGCCGGTGAGGTGTGGAATTTTTAAACTGATAGCACATGCTGTCAGATGCCCCCTCCCCAGCTCTCTTAGAAGTATGGAGCAGATCATCCTGGACACAGCGGTGCCCCAGCCTCTCCTTCAGAACCTATAGAGTAGGGGCAGTGACTTGAAACCTCCAGGAACTATGAGCTAAATAAATCTTTCCTTCCCCTAAGGTTGTGTGTCGGGTATATGTCCCAGCAACTAGAGAAAACTAATATACCTGGCAAGCACAAGATGCTGAGTTCAATCCCTGGTACCTAAAAAAAAAAAAAAAAAGGCGGGTCTTGAGGAGTTAGAACAAAGACATTTAAGGCAGCAAATCTTGCTAGTAGAGAGAACTATCTTATCTTTAAGGATGACAGTTTATTGCCTTTGAATTCTGAATGAGATTCAGCACCATTCAGCTATAGCCTTAGCTTGCCTTCCAGAGACTGTGAATGTGAGCCTTTCCAACACAGCCAAGAGCCCTGTGGTCAGCAACTAGACCCTTGCAGGCCTGGTCCCCAACGAGCTGGTATGTTACAGTGGGAAGGTCCTGGGCAGACAGAAAGGCTTGGATTTGAGGCCCAGCATTACTAGAGTACATGAATTTGGGCAAGTCTCTTCTTTGGTCAAATAGAAATAATGAATATTTGCCTTGCAGGATTTTTACGAGAATTAGAGATCTTGGCTATGGTGATGAGTGACTGCAATCTCAGTACTCTGAGAGGGTGAGAGGAAGCAGGGTTGCCAATTGAGTGCAGCTGGGAAGTTCAACAATTTAGGGAGATCCCATCTCCAAAGAAAGAAAAACAAGGCTGAAGATGTAGTTCAGAACAGGGGTGGTGGGTTGAAACCCCAGTACTATAAAATAAAAGCAAAAGGAAAAGGGAATTAGAAATCATAGCTTTTACTGCACAGTGTGAAAACACTAAATAGAAGTGGGTATTTAGGTACAAGATAAAGCTATACAAATGCAAGTTATTTTGCTGTAACTATGGATGGAAACAAGGGCAAAGAGGCCAGGGAAGATTAAGACAAAGGTAAATGACCAGTGATCAATGGAAGCTGAATTTATTTTTCTTGAGATGGGATCTCACTGTGTAGTCCAGGATGGCCTTGAACTTGAGATCCCCTGCCCTCAGACACCTGAGTGTTGGGATTACAAGTGTGCACCTCCACATCCAGCTTGCAGTGAAAGCTTCAGTAGTGGACCATCAGGACCACCTATAGTGCAGGAGAACTCAGTGCTAAGAAGATTGAGAGGGGCGTTGGTGCCTCACTGCTGTCTTCCCAGAACCTTCAGAAGGTCTAGGTTTTCTCTGGCAGACATCCTGCAGCTTCTGGGGCCTCCTGACCTTGGACTAGGGCACTTGCCTGTGGAACTGCCTGACCTTCATGTTCTGCCTCTAGAGGCGTGTCTCCCAGAGGCTGTGGCTAGCCATCGCTTTCTGAATCTCTGCTCTGAGCTTGGGGAAGGGAGTCCACGATGGTGAGGCAATTGTGCTTAAGTTTAAAAAAATCCTTTGGGATTTCTACTGGAGGTTGCTAAATAAGTGTCACCAGAACTGACCTCAAAGAAAGGGTGACAAAAATCTTGGTTTTTAAAATATATGTTGATGAGCATCATTGGCTTGTTTCATTGTATTTGTTTGGTTTGTGAGATAGGGTCTCACTATGTAGTTCACACTAGACTGCGCTGGAACTCAATATGTAGCCAAGGTTGGCCTTGAACTCATGGCAGTCTTCTTGTCTCAGTCTCCCAAGTGCTGGTGTTGTAGGCAGCTGAGTTATATAGAAATACTATAGACAGTCAGACAGGGCCAGGCCCTCAAGGACAACATGGAAGATGAGGTGACTCTACAACTAGAGACAGACACTCCTCCTCCGTGGGCTAGATCTTAAGACAGGAGTAATTAAAAGCAACTACATAGTTTCTTAAAAATGGGTTCCAGGGATGGATATGCTAAATGAATATCCATGACCAAGAGTCATGATCCCAAGCTCAATAGGTGGTGTTCTTGCCCGCTTGATACGTGACTTGCATTCCCATTGGATCCCGATGTTAATCAATTTTACCTGAGCAATGGTGCTTGTAATCTCATTGGCTGACCATAGTCTTTGTCCCACCTCATACCGACCTAAGTGAGTTCCCATGTCTTCTCTATAAAAGTCCCTGGAAGAGACAGCGGGGAAAGAGACAGTGGGGGAAACCCACTCGGGACCCCCCTCCTGTCCCTCTTTCAGACAGGAGCTTTCTTTCCCTCAATAAATATGTTCTGCTTATTATCTCTGTTTGTTCCTAAAATTCATTCTTTGGTTTTAGAGAACACGAAATCGTTCCAGATTGGGGATTGGTTTTCCCTATATCATTTGGAGGTTCCCTATTGGAGGTCACCCACCCCAGATCAGTTTTTTCTTCCTGCATCACTGGGATTACAGCTGCATGCCTGCTAAGCCATTTATTGAGCTCAGATTTCTCCCAGCGTTTTTCATTCTGACCTTCATTGCAAACATATTTCACGCATGACTCTGTGATTCTTTTTGACTGTTCCACCCATCTACTGTATTTTTCTGACCTTGTCAATTCTGTACTGTCTGAATCTTCATAATTTTTAAGTAAGAACTTAATGTTATCCCGTTATTTAAGATTGTCTCATCTATTCTAGATCTTCTGCATTTCCCATTAATTTTAGAACCAGGCTTCACTTCCACTAAAACAACACAAAATGAGTATCTACTAGAAATTTAGATTTCATCTACAGATGGATCTATGAGAAACTGGATATCATTATAATACTCAGTCTTTCAATTTATGAATATAATATCCACCTCCATCAATTTAAGTTTAATTTCCTTCAATACTGTTTTATAATGATAATTGTAGAGGTCTTAACACATTTTGTTGAATTTGACATGAATTTTTTAAAATATTGTAAGCATTATGATTTTAAATTTTATTTTGCATTTGTTAGGTGCTAGAATGCAAAACTAAAAATTAATTTTTATTTATTTTTAATTTTTAATTTTCTGTGTATTTATTACAGGGTCTACAGGGGCTCATTACACAGATTGGACTTGCAGTGATCCTCCTGTTTATGACCTCTCAAGCGCTGGGATTACAAGTGTACCCTGCCTAGACTCAATTGCCTTTTCAGCACACCTGCAGGATGGGGCCAGTTGGTCCCTTAAAAATTAATTTTTAAAATACTGAGTTTACCCAGCACTCGGGAGGCTGAGGCAGGAGGATCGGTGCGAGTTCGAGACCAGCCTGGGCTACAAAAGTGAGCTCAAGGCCAGCCTGAACTGCATAGCGAGACCCTGTCTCAAAAAGACAAAAACAAAACAAAACAAAACAAAACAAAACAAAACAAAAACCAAACAAACAAATAAATAAATAAAATACTGACTTTATCCAGCAATGCTATAAAATCACATTTCCATAGTTATGGATTTTTTTTTAAATACATCTCACATATGTATACAAATAATGACAATTTTGTTGCTTCCTTTTCTTTTCTTGTTTTGTCTTTTTGAGACCAGGTCTCACTACGTAGTTCAGGCTGACCTTGAACTCACTTTTGTAGCCCACGCTGGTCTTCAACTCGAACCAATCCTCCTGCTTCAGTCTCCCAAGTGCTGGGATTACAGGCGTGCTCCACCACACCCAGCTTTGCTGCTTCCTTTTCTATTTTTACATTTTTGTTTCCATTGTTTGCTGGCCCAGCTAGGACTTTTTGCATAACATCATAGAGAAGTGACAAAAGAGGTCACCCTTGCCTTTGTCCTGCCTTAGAAGAAAAGTATTTAATATTTTGCCAGATGTTGGAGGAGCCATTCTGCATGAGTCAGTTAGGTCAAGTTTTCCATCATGATCCTCAAATTTTCTGTATTCTTACAGCCATGTTTCCTGGTCTACTAATAATTGAGGCACGTTCTAAACCTATCTTCCCATGATTGTAGATTTTCCCTTTAATTCTGACAATTTTCACTTTTTATATGAGGCTCTTTTTATTAGGTAAACATAAACTTTAAGTTGTTAAAAATCCTGAAGGGAGCCGGGCATGGTGGCACACGCCTGTAATCCCAGCACTTGGGAGGCTGAGGTAGGCAGATTGGTGCAAGTTCGAGACCAGCCTGGGCTATAAAAGTGAGCTCAAGGTCAGCCTGAACTGCATAATGAGACCCTGTCTCAAAAAGACAAAAATAAATAAATAAATAAATAAATAAATAAATAAATCCTGAAGGACTATCCCCCTTATTACTGTGAAATATGCTTTTCTTTCAGTAGCTGTGCCTTTTGCTTTACTTGAAGTAGAGTATATTGTTATAGTCACAGCCATATTTGTCTGTTTCTTGCTTGGTAACTTCTGTTATTTTATTTTCAACATATCTGAGTCCATCTATTTGAGATACAGTGGTTACAAGGCACATATAGTAAAATTTATTTGTATATAGTTTAAAAGTATTAGCCTTTAAGGTGTTTATATGATTTCTGTAATTAGGGACATATTTAGACTTAAATACATTATCTTATGATTCATTCTCCATTCTAAGTATCTGTTTTTGTCTTCTTGCCTTCTTTTAGATCAGTAAACTTTTACTATTATCATTATTATTCATTCCCCCTCTTCAGTTAACTTACTCTACTTTACTTTCCTATTCTCTTATCAGTTTTTGTATTTTCTTTTCTAGACTTCATAACTTGTACACATAATATTTAAGGATGAATACTCAGAAGACTTTTGCCACTTTTCAGAATACAGAATTTCTTGAGGACACTTGAACTCCATTTATGACTCTGGTATCTTTTGTGCTATTGCTGCCATCTGTCCACTTTCTGAACCCACAAGACAGGGTTCTAACTGGTCTGGAAAGTCAGCGTCTGCTTAGATTTGCTCCCATGAACACCTCCTGGCGTGTGAGTCCCTTGATGCATTTTTACGTTTCCTAAATTAGGATCACTTTCCTTCTGCTTAAGGACTTTCCCTTTAATACATACTTCAGGGTATGTCTGTTGTTTATCAAATACCTCAATTCTTCTAAGGAATCATTATTTTCTTTTCTGTCATCTTTTCCAAAGGATATTGTCACTGGATATAAAATTTGAGTTTGATAGTTAACTGTCCTTTGATATTTTAACATTTTCATTCTGCTGTCATTTGGTTTCCATCAATTCTGCAACAGTGATTATTTGTCTTTTGTTGTTCCTTGCAAAGTAATTCCCACAAAACCTCTTTTTTTTTTAATAATTTTTTATTTTATTATTTTTTTTTCTTGTTTCAGAACTTTTGTTTGTTTATTTATTTATTTTTATGGCCAGCTCAGCCTGCCCTGAGGGCAGGGCTGGCGCAGCATGTGGTGCCAGGGATTGAACCGCGGTCCCTGTAGCCACCTAAGCTTTCCTAAGCAGGAGCTTTAGACCACTGAGCTATCCTTCTGGGGCCCCCTCACAAAACCTCTTAAGGTTTGGTTTATATCATGAATTTTCAGCAATAATAGTATAATATGTAATATCTAGATGAAGCTTGTCTACATTTGTCCTACTTGGGATGATCTGTACTTTGGCAACCTGGTATTTTTTATCAATTTGTACAATTTGCAACTGTTTTCTACTCAAATATTGCTTCTGTCCACCTCCCTCCTCTCTTCTGGGAGTCTACCATTTTGTACCTTTCTATTAGGTCTCACAAATCTTTTGCTATTTTCCATGTTTTAGACCTTTTCTCTAAGTTTCATGTTTCCTCCACGTTATTTTTCTGTGCTTTGGACCTTCACCATAAGTTCCATACTTATATTATCTTCTGTGCCTTCTCCTCCCTTGCTTCTGTCTGGACATTTTAACCTATTTTTAGTTCATGACATAGTTTTCTGGCTGGGTCTCGTCTGTACCACTCATCCACTGAGGTTAACTTCAATTGTTTTTTTATTATTTTTTTTTCTTGTTTCAGAACCTTTATTTGTTTATTCACTCATTTTTATGGCCGGCTTAGCCTGCCCTGAGGGCAGGGCTGGTGCAACATGTGGTACCGGGGATCGAACCTTGGTCCCTGAAGCCACCCAAGCTTCCCCAAGCAGGTGCTCTAGACCACTGAGCCATCCCACCGGACCCTCAATTGTTTTTTATATGTGATGACATCTTAAATCAATTTGTATTCCATTTCTCTCATAAAATCCATCTTATTTATTTTTAAATTAAATATGTTTTAAATTAAACATGATCTTTTCAAAGTCTGTACCTGGTAATTTCCATATCTGGATCATCTTTGAATTTAGTTCTATTGCCTGAATTTTTTACCTTCGTCTTGTTCCATGGTGTGTTTCACACTCTGCCCTCCTTCTCCTGCAACAATGCTTCTGATTAGTCTTATTTCTTGGTTTTTCACTCAGACCTTGACTATTTTAAGAGAACTTTCGAAAGAGCAACTGAGGCCACCTTCTTTATTGAGGGAATAAGGTACACTGTCCACCTAACGGCTTGCGAGAGGGGCAAGATCTCCGGGAGGCTGAAGGGTGGCCTGCCTGGGCTCACGTGTAGCTCTGAAGCACACAGGGAAGAGCTGGCCTTGCCTCGCCATTCGCTAGCCTCCGGGGAGCCCCGTGCAGCCTGGCCAGCACTGACAGGACATGGAGTGCCTGGCCCTGGGGAGGGCTCTGCTCTCCTGGAGACAGCCTGTTCTGGCAGAAAGGCGGCCTTGGGAGATCCTAGGAGATCTGTAAGTTTGAGGACATGAACCTAAGAGAAAATGGCGCTTTAAACAGAAATGAAAGCCTGTGGAAATACTGATGTTAGGTAATGTTTGCGGCAGGAAGGGCAGCCTCTCTCTTCCACTGCCTCCTTCGCCCTTTTCTGCCTTGAGCGTCCTTCGCTGGTACCAGTGAAGTGCACAGTCTCCAGGGAGTGCTGCCCCAGCAGGTGCTGCAGTCAAGCTCCTTTTGACCATGAGGTTTCTGTCACTCTTGAATTTGAAGCTCTCCCTGCTTGCCCTGACATCTGGGCACGTGTCTTTTAGTTTTGACCGCTGTAGCAAAACTTGAATCAGGTTTAATCCCCAGCAATGGCGTTTAGCCCGGCATTGCTCTCTAGTGGACCAAAGTGGAATTACTACTTCAATGAAGTTCTATAGGATGCAACTGAAGGAGTCAGACCAGAGGCTCCGGGTTGCGTCTGCTCTGAGGCAAACGCCACGTGGGTATTAAGGTTATCACAAAACCAGAAGTGATGGCACACACCTGTATGTCAGCACTCTGGTGAGCTGAAGCAGGAGGACTGAAAATTCGAGTGGAGCCTGGGGATGTCAGTGACTTAGTGAGGCTCTGTCCAAAACAACAGCAAACCACGAAAAGGTTTGGTGATGGAGCTCAATCAGAAGACTCTGGGCTCAGTCCTTGGTACCAGACTGGGGTGTAGGCATGTCTCCCATTCTTTAGTAAGTCACCAGCCTCAAGAAAGGCTGCTTCATAACATCCTAAGCCACATTTAATAGTTTAAATATGAAATAGTTTCCCTTTGATTTTATTCTTTCCTTGCTAGCGCAACTCATGGTGTAACTGAAGAAACAAAAGATAGAATATAGGGCCCGGCGGGATGACTCAGTGGTCTAAAGCGCCTGCTTGGGAAAGCTTGGGTGTCTTCAGGGACCGCGGTTCGATCCCTAGCACCACATGCTGCACCAGCCCTGCCTTTGGGGTGGGCTGAGCCAGCCATAAAAATGAGTGAATAAGCAAATAAAGGTTCTAAAAAACAAGAAATAAATAAATAAATAAATAAAATAAAAATTTCTTTAAAAAAAGAATATATATATATGTATATATATATATACATATATATATATATATATATCTCAACAGATTTGACCTAATGAAAATGATCCATGACTATATACATATATTTGTAACACAAAAAGCTAGAAGACACACTCAGAAGCAATCCTAAAAACCAATACACATTTCAAAATGAATTCAGCCTCTTTACTCAGAGAAAAATTGTGGGTTTTTTCCCAAGGGAGAAACCTGAATGAAAATGAAATATAGTCTTTCTTCCATCAGATTAACAGGAATAGACGCTATTTACTTCACATGGTGGTGGTGCGCATGAAAACTGCACCAGCTGTTGGAAGGGAGGGTGAATAGATGAATTATTTTAGAAGGCTAACTGCCACTTTCTCCTATGATTTTTTTCTGTATTTTAGAGAAGGGCCTACAGGATGTTCAAGGGTCTCACTACTAGCTCAGACTTGTAGTAATCCACCTGTTTACTGGCTCCTAGAAGCTGGGATTACAGGTGCACGCCACCGTGCCCAGTCTCAACTGCCATGTCAGTGCACCCCCAGGGGTGGGGCTGGTGCAGCAGGCCCTGGGACTGAACTCTTGGGCCCTGTGCCTGCTTTCAGGCACTTTAATCGGCTGAGCTATTTGGCTGGCCCATTGCTATGATTTTAAGGGAGCATAGGCTTTGATTCAACAATTTTACTTTTTCAGCTCTGTCCCAAAGAAATATTTTTATGTATGTCCCATATCTCTTTAAAACTCTATTGAGCTGGTGAGATGGCTCAGTGGTCTAAAGTGCCTACTTAGGCAAGCTTAGGCAACTGCAGGGAGCGAGGTTCCATCCCAGGCACCACATGTTGCACCAGCCCTATCCCCAGGCAGGCTGAACCAGACATAAAACAAACAAACAAACAAACTCTGTTCATTTCCATGATATTTCTTTTTTCTTTTTTTAACTTTTTATTTATTTGTGTTCAGCCTACCCTGGGGGTGGGGCTGGTGCAGCATGTAGTACTGGGGATTGAACCGCGGTCCCTACAGTTGCTTAAGCAGGAGCTTTAGACCACTGAGCCATCTCACCAGCCCTCCATGATATTTCTAACTGGACAACTTCTACATAGAATGAAAAATCCACTAACTGGGACAGGGTGCCGGTGGTGGGGAGATAGGTGTCTTTAACTTATAGAACACTCTCTTTCTATGAAATACTGAGCTACCATTAAAATAAGCTGGATGAAATACCGAATACTGACTTGAACAGACATGCTGTTGTCAGGCAGTTGTTCGTTTAGAAATGGCTCACCAAACAAAAGTATTGCAGGCTAAGAATTGGATGAGACAACTGAAATGGCGACATAAGCTGATTGTTAAACGAGCCAGGCAGCCAAGAAATTGATTAAATAAGTGTAGGTGGGCCTAGGCCTCAGTGCCTAAAGCAAACAAGCTACCTCAGTCCTGAGATGAACATCCTGTCTGGTTAAGGTCTGCTATTAGTCACTAGGCACCCTTGAGAGTTTTGAAGCAGAGGAAACCTACTACATTGAAGTCTGAGAGGAATCGCAGAGGCAGTGCTTTAAAAGAGCAACTGGAGGGACTGGGGAGATAGCTCAGCAGTGTGAGCATCTGCTGGGCAAGCAGAAGGATGTGCATTCAATCCCTGGTGCCACATGCTGTGCCAGCCGTAGGCACTGAGCAGGCCACTGAAACCTGGTGTGGTGGCACATGCCTGAGGTCCCAGCCTTGGGGAGGCTGACACAGAAAATGGCTGAGTCCAAGCTGTATAGCGAGACCATTAAATAAATAAATAAATAAATAATTTTTTAAAGCTTATGAAAGAGCAACCGGAGATCACGAGGAGGGCTAGGAGCAGAAAATAATGACAAACATCAACTGATCATTCTATTTTTTATTCTTAAAAATATTTTTAAAAGTTTATTTATTTGGTACAGGGTCTCACTACGCAGCTCGGACTCACAGTGATCCTCCTGTCTCAGCCTCGCCAGCGCTGGGATTCTAGGTGTGCGCCACCATGCCCGGTTTTCATGGACAGCACAGTGCACCTGGGGTTCCACAGCAGGTACTACTAGGGGTCAAACTTGGTTACCTTACACTTGCCAGGCAGATGCCTAGACTGCTCAGCTATCTTCCCAGCTCTTGAAGGTTTATTTTTAAAACATTTATCATGAACATTCAGACACACACAGAAAAGTGTAGCAGCATGCACTACATCTTTAACTATTGCTTGCTTGCCAACAGTTGAAGAGTAATTATATTGTACTTAGAGTGACCAACAGCTAATGGTCAGTTTTGAGTAACTGCCTTTCAGCTAGTAAACAACAGACCCATGACAGAAACTACTGGCGCTGCTTAAGTCAAGATCTGTAATTTTATAACATTTGCCTTGGAGTACCAACCTCTCATTCTCATTTTGGGCCACACTTTGGGGCTTAAGGGTTGGACCATCATCAGACACTGGGCAAAGGTGTCAAGAAGGGATGCTAAGAGCCTGCTCAATACACAACAGATGAGATGTGTCAGAATCCTTCAAATAAAAAGAAGCCCATCTTTTCTTGTTATGTGACTTGAGACTGCTACTTTTAATTAAGGATGGCCTATAAAGGTATAACCTGGATCTCTCTCCCCGTTTCCCATTATATTTTATTCTGATCTTTCAATTATTTATACTTTGGATTTCTTAAGAAACTGTGTGATATTACATCTTTTGGAAGTGGGAACTGGGCCAACAGATGGAGGGGTGCAGGTGGGTGAGAAGAGTACAGCAAGCTGAAAGACTGCCCTGGAGAAACACCAAAAAACCCTCACTTTCTGATTCTCACTGTTATTGGATAATATACCCACAATTCACAAACATGAACATGAGTTATAATCTACTGAGAAAAATATAATTTACACAACATTCCTTTTATTTATTCTATATGCTATTGTTCTGACTAAATTTAAGATATACCTTTCCTATTTGAAAGTTATTCATAAACTACTTCTTAGAACTGCTAAGTCCTGTAGACTGATCTACTTATGTGTCTCATGTTCTTCCATTAACAGTTTCAGAATTGCTACTTTGCTACTTCTCCGCATTGTACGTTTTGGCTCGTGCATGTCCTACCTTTACAAATGGTTCCACAACTTCAACCTATAACATCACTAACACATCCAAGCAACTATTTCCAGACCCAGCTTTGGCCATGAGCTCTGTAAAGGCTTTTTCCCTCCCGCTGGGTGTCTTCACGTGCTGTGCGCTGATACATCAAACACAGCCCCTAACTCGGTCACCTTTCTCTTCAGATCTTCCCCTTATGCCACCACCTCACGTCCTAGTTAGTGGTGCCGCCGTACTCTGCTGGCTCACTCGAAACGTTTGAACATTTTCTCCAGTTTCTGCTTTTTCTCTGTCTTGGCTACTCCTAGCACATTGCTGAAGTCATATAAATTGTTTTCTTTTTATTAGGGCTTATTTGCAGAAACGATGACCTCTATTGTGGGGAGGTGTGTTTGTGCATGCACATAACACATCTTAATTCTTTTCCTTAGCCCATTCCCTTCTGTCCTCACTGCTCCATCCAACCCTTCTTGCTCCCCCGTTTACAAATGCTCAATTTCCATGCTTTCCTCTTCAGTTCATTATTAGAACTTCTTTTGCCTTCCTTCCCCCTCCCTCCCTCTCTCCATAGTTTGTTCCCTGCTTCCATTTGAAAAAAGATCTCCTTGTTTCCTAATGTTGTCTTTTATTTTGCTCCTTATTTACACTTGGGGTTTCTTATATAAGAGAAAAACACAATATTTAAATTTGTGTGTCTGATTTATTTCACAAAACATTCTGCTCTCAAGGTCCATCCAGTCACTTAAAGATGTCTCAAGTTTATACTTTGTTGTATATAAATACCACATTTTCATTATCCATTCATCTGTTGCTAGACATACAGGCTGCTTCCAAGATTTAGCTATCATAAGCTATACTACTGTGAACATGGGTACACAGGCAGAGGAAGAGACATAGAGTGGGGAATAGTTGGCTGAAATGGAATTTCTAGTTTTAGATATTTGAGGAATTTCCATATGGATTTCCACAGTGGCCCCATCAGTTTATACTCTCACCAGCTATGGAGAAGGGTTCCTTTTTCCTTCCACAGCCTCATTAGAACTTGTTACTAGGTGATTTTTTAATGACAGTTTTTTTTCTGGAGATGGAATCTCGTATTGTTTTAATTTGCATTTCTTGAATAACCAATTATGCTGAACATTTTGTTTGCATGTGTGTGCAGGGTCTCACTACGCAGCTCTGACTCATAGTGATCCTCCGGTTTCCTGCTTCTCAAGTGCTGGGATTAAAGGTGTGTGCTGGCATGCCTGGACTCCATCACTGGCTCAGCTCGCCCAAGAGTGGGGCTAGTGTGGCAGGATGCTGAACATTTAAAAATATATTTATTGGCCATTTGTACCCCTTTATCTGAGAAATGTCTATGTGCTTCAGATGCCCATTTTTGAATTGGGTTTATAAATTGGAGTGGAACTAAGTTTTAGAGTTCTTTATATGTTCTGGCTATTAGTTCCCTATCTAAGGAGTAGCTGGGAACCTTTTCTCTTTCTGCGGTCTGTCTGTTCACCCTGTTGGTTGTTTCCCTTGCTGAGCAGCTTTCTAATTGTATGTAATTGATTCTCAATATTATTTCTTGCACAACCATAGTTTTATTTAGGAAGTCTGCTTATACTTACGGCATTAAGAGTTTTATGTTATCTTCCTAAAGATTGCTTTAATATTTAGATTTTTGATCCATTTTTATTTTAGTTTAATACATGGTGAGAGATACAGGTCTGTGCTCAATCCTCAGAATATGGCTAGCCAATTTTCCTAGCACTATTTGTTAAAGTGGCTCCAGTAAAAGGATTTGTCCCCTTTGTCAAAGATAAGGCAGCCAAATATGGCTGGAGTTGGTTTTGCATCCTGTATTCTGTTCCATTGATCCATGTTTTAGTTACTCTGGTCTCATTGCTGAGACAAATACCTAGCACTCAAAATGAGGGAAGGAAAGGTTTATTTAGCTCACAGTTGCTGGAGGTTTCAGTGCATACTCAGCTGGCTCCAAAGCAGAGAAGCACACGGCAGAAAACAACTTTTCATGGTGGGTGGCAAGAACTAGAGCGCAGGTAGAGCTAGCTGCTCAAGCAGCTCACTTCTCTTCCTTCCTTACATTGAAATGCGAATCACCTGGCCCAGGGCAGGTGCAGCACCCATTTCCACAATAGTCAATTATGAATTCCAGAGGTGCCCCATGACTGCATGAGGCTTTGGGGGGACACCTATGTGCAAACTATAACAATCTATAAATGATTTTTTCCCCCGATGCTAGGCTGTTTTTATAATTATGATTTGTAGTAAAATTTGAAGCCCAGCCTGGTGAGGCCTCCTGTCTTTCCTTGTTGCTCAGTATTGTTTTGCTATTCTAAGTCTCTTCTGGTTCCATATGAATTTTAGGATTATCTCCTCTAGTTCTGTGAGGAATGTTATTGGGATATTTATTGGAATTGCATTAAGTCTGTACAACAATTTTGAAATTATGGCATTTTCATTTTATTGGTTCTATTTAGAAACAGGGAATAGCTTTCCATTTCGATTTCTCTTTTTCCAAGTACTACAGTTTTGATTGTGAAGGTCTTTCATTTACTTGGTTAGCTTAATTCCTGATGCTATTGTGCAAGGTGTTGGGCCGGGGATATAACTTAGTGTCTTAAGCACCTGCCTGGCAAGTGCGAGGTCCTGAGTTCTATCCCTGATACTGCAAAATGAATAAAAATAAATAAAATAAAAAAGGTGTTTTCTTAATTTTCTTCTCAGTGAGTTTGTTAATGGTGTATAAAAACACTATTGACTTTTGAGTGTTGACTTTATATCTTGCTACACTACTACATTTGGGTATTAATTCTTTGGGAGTTTTCTATCTAGAGGATCATGTCATCAGTAACTAATGATGATTTAACTTCTCCCTTTCCTGTCTATATCCTTTTTATTTCTTTCTCTTGTTTAATTCCTCTTGCTAATGTGTCAAGAACTATATTGAACAGGAGTGGTGATAGTTGACATCCTTTGGGGATTGAACTCAGGGCCTTGCACTTGCCAGGCAAGCACTTATTCTACTGAGCTATCTCCCCGGCCCTTGACATCCTTTTCTTGTTCCTGATTTTAGAGTGAAAGCTTTAGGTTTTTCACCATTTAGTCTGATGTTAGCCACTAGTTTGTCATATATGGCCTTTATCAGAGTGAGAAAAAGACTATGTATTTATGCCTATTTTCTTCAGGGTTTGCATCATGAATGGATGTCAAATGCTTTTTTGTGTATCTATTAAGATGGTCATGTGGATTTTGCCCTTGCTTTTATGTGGTGTATTGCATATATTGATTTGCATATGTTGAACCATCCCTTCCTCCCTGGAATGAAACTTGCTTGGTCGTGGTGCAAAATTTTGATTTGCTGCATTCTCTTTGTCAGTATCTTATGGAGGATTATTGAATCTATGTTAATTAGAGCCTGATCTACAGTTTTTGTTTTTTTTTTTTTTAAGTTTCCTTTTCTGGTTTTAGAGTCAGGGTAGTTCTTGCTTCAGAAATGACTTTGAGTATACTGCTTTCTGTTGGATTTCATGAGTTGGGTAGTATTGGGTAGCCGATTATGGACTGAAAAGTTCACAAACTGTGAGCTAAATAAACCTTTCCTTCCTTAATTTGGCATGTTGGATATTTTTTTTCTCACTGATGAGAAAAGCAACTGAGACTGTTATTTATTTGACCTTGCTGTTTTTCTGATGTGGAAATTCACCACCATAAACTTCCCTGTGAGGACTGCTTTTGTTATGTCCCACTAGATCCTCTCTGAAGTTCTTACAGCATTTGGCATGAATGTGTTAGGATCTGGGCTTTTCTTAATTTGTAGGCTTGAAAATTATTACTATTTCAATTTCACTGACTGATAGGATTATCCAGTAATCTTATAACTCCCAGATTGAGCTTTGGTAGTTCATGTGTAGCTAGAAATTTATCCATTTCATTTGAATTTTCCATTTTATTAGCATGAAACTTCTCAAAGTAATTACCAATAATATTGTAGATTTTTTTGAATCCATTGTGATTATGCCTTTTTTCATTTGTAATTGCATGGTTTGTTTTTTGTTTTTTGTAGAACCAGGATTGAACTCAGGCCCTTGTGCTTGCCATGCAAGAACTTTTTCTACTGAGCTATTTCCCTTGCCCCTGTAATTGCATGGATTTGAGTCCTTATTTTGGTAAGCTTGGTTAAGGGTTTATCTATTTAATTCTTCAAAGAATCAGTTCTTCAATTCATTGGTCTTTTTGGTCTTAATTTCATTAATTATGCTCCGATCTTTATAATTTTCTTCCTTTTAATAGCTTTGGGTTTGGACTGTTCTTGTTTTTCTAGAACTTTGAGGTGCATCACTAGGTTATTGTTATGGTTTGTGTCTAGTTGTTTCCACAAAAGCCTCAGGCGGTCGCTGGGGAAGGCTTCTAGTTTGTGATTGATTCATGATTCAATACTGGGATTATGGATGGGAGAGCTGTTGGAATTATGAGCGTGAGTGCTTCACCCACAGATGCTGATGCCACCTCAGCTCCTCCCTTTTTGCTTTTGCTATTGTGCTGTTTTTGCCACCATGAAGTGCTGCCCTCTGCCATGTGCTGGTCTGCCTTGGAGCCAGCTGATTATGGGCCGAAACCTCCACAAACTGTGAGCTAAATAAACCTTTCCTTCTTTAATTTGGGATGTTGGATATTTTTTCACACCAATGAGAAAAGTAACTGAAGCCGGGCGTGGTGGCTCACGCCTGTAATCCCAGCACTCGGGAGGCTGAGGCAGGAGGATTGGTGCGAGTTCGAGACCAGCCTGGGCTACAAAAGTGAGCTCAAGGCCAGCCTCAACTGCATAGCGAGACCCTGTCTCAAAAAGAAAGAAAAAAAAAAAAAAAAAAAAGTAACTGAGACTGTTATTTCTTTGACCTTGCTGTTTTTCTGATGTGGAAATATAAACCTCCCTGTGAGGACTGCTTTCGATATGTTTCTGAAGTGGTTAGGAATGAGCCCTGCCTCTGGGCAACCATCTATTCATAGTGCCATTACTAATTGCAGTAACTATCTAATTCCTTCTCTTTTTTCTTTCCCACACGAAAGTGGTTTATTGTTTTGCTTTTAGAATAAAATAAGAAACTCTTGGACAGCTTTTAGAGAAAATATTCTCAGAACGGCAGAACTCTTCAAAAAACACCATGTCGTAAGCAGGTGAGGTAAGCATTCCCACACAGAAAACATGGCAGAGCTCAGACACGGGGCCTGTGTTTTGTAGCTGGTGTACTGGGTATCAAACTGGAAATCCTTTCCCTGCCTTTTATGGGACTCTTTCTTCTCCACCATACCCCACTGTGTGATCCTGTATAGGTGCTTGTACCAAGAGTAGGCTGTAATGAGAGGATGGCTGCCTGGGTGTGACCCATAAAACCCCACAGGAACAGTGGTCAGCTTTCCTCTGAGGTGAGTGGACTAAGACACTCCTTTTTTTCTAGTGCTCCACCTTCTCTTCCACAACAGTCTCCTCTTTGGTCACGCCTCTCACATTATACGTATCGCAGTGAGATGTGTAGCTTGGGGTATGCACCCTTATTTGCACACTGAACAAATAACCATGTGTCTAATGGGCACACATCTTACTTATGGTGGCTGAACTAGTGTGGAGCAAACTGGGCCAGACCAGTGTTCAAGGAGGAAGAGGCCCTAGTCCAGTTCAGGGCTTGGCATGCGTGCTACACACTAAGTCCCTAGCTGCTACACATGTCTGAAGCAAGAAAACAAAGCTGCCAACTCATGGGAGGCCTGACATGATTTTTTTTTTTTTTTTTTTTTTTTGTGGGACCAGGGTTCAAACTCACGACCTTGCACTTGCCCAGCAGGCACTTGTGCCTCGGAGCTATCTCCCTAGCCAAGGCCTGACATGATCTTACAGGGACAATCTCAGTACCTCAATGGTTTAGAGGCCCTAATTTTTGATCTACTAATTATTCAAGGAGATATTATTTGATTTCCATGTATTTGCATAGTTGTACTATTATCTGAAAAAATATATAGGATAATTTAAATTCTTTTGCATTTACTTAAGTATACTTTATGAGCTAGTATGTGGTCTATTTTGGAGAAAGTCCTATGTGCTGCTAAGCAGTGTATATTGTTGGATGGAACACTTTGCAGGTGTTTAACAACTCTATTTGTTCAAAGGTTTGGTTCATCTCTGACTTTTTTGTTGCTTTATTTTTTGTCCAGTTGATCTGTCCATGTGTGACAGCAGGGTAGTGAGATTTCCCATTACAATTATATTATTGCTTATTTTTTTCAACAACAAAACTGTAATAGTAGTTGAACAATGCAGCTAAACGATAAGGCTGAAATATTTTGCCTCAGTTCAAATTTCAAGGCTGAGACAGGTGGTCAAGTGTTTGTTGACTCAATTATACACTTTTCCTTTGAAAAAGTAATTCAGTATAGTAAAGGGAACATCCATTTCTCATCATATAACCATGACTTAAAAAGAATTAAGTTGAGAGAATTTTCACAACTCTTGTTAAGACACTGGTCTTGGGGGCAAACCTCTTTTTCTTCCTTATATTGTACATAGCCTTGGGGCTGGGGAGATAGCTCTGTGGCACAAGTACCTGCCTGGCAAGTGCAAGGATGTGAGTTCAAACCCCAGTCCTGAGAGAAAAAAAAAAAAAAAACACTTTAGGGCCCAGCAGGATGGCTCAGTGGTCTAAAGTGCCTGCTTAGGAAAGCTTGGGCAGCTGCAGGGACCGCGGTTTGATCCCTGGCACCACATGCTGTGCCAGCCCTGCCCTCAGGGCAGGCTAAGCTGGCCATAAAAATAAATAAAGAAAAGTTCTGAAACAAGAAAAAAAATATTGTACACAGCCTCCCCAACACCTAGGGTGGGTGTAGCACTTACACTATCTCTCTACCTTCGTCTTGCAAAGGTTCAGGATGTTTACAAAGTGTATTCTGGCCTTCT